>ML271994.1:0-32689 GCA_005239495.1 Nicotiana undulata | reverse complement strand
GGTGCGGGGGGGGGTGGGGGAGCGGGGGGGGGGGGGGGGGGGGGGGGGGGAGCTGCAATGTTCCCCACCAATGATGCAAGAGTGGTGGTGGGGTTCTTGAAGAAAAACATTTTCACCCAGTTCGGGATTCCAAAGGCCATTATTAGTGATGGATGGAGGCACGTACTTCTGCAATCGTGTCTTCGAGAAGTTACTGGCCAAGTATGATGTGCGCCACAAGGTGGCAACCCCCTATCACCCGCAAACAAGTGGGCAGGTTGAAATCTCAAACCGTGAGATAAAGAGTGTTCTGACCAAAACACTAAACGCCACAAGAACTGATTGGGAGAAGAAACTTGATGATGCACTCTGGGCCTACAAGACCGCATTTAAAACACCAATAGGTATGTCTCCATGCAATTTGGTATTTGGTAAGGCCTGTCACTTTCCCGTAGAGTTAGAAGAGCTTGGTGGGCATTGAAGCAGTTGAACTTGGATATAGATGCTGCGGGTAAAAATCGAGTAATAGAGTTGCATGAGTTGGAGGAATTCCGCTATCAAGCCTTTGAACACTCAAGGTTATATAAGGAGAGAATGAAGAGGTTGCACGACAAAAACATCGTGGACTGAAATTTCAAACCCGAAGACAAAGTGTTGCTCTATAATTCACGATTGAGATTGTTTCCAGGTAAGCTTAAGTCCCGAGGGTCCGGACCATTCAAAGTGGTCACAGTGTTTCCCTCTGGTGCTGTGGAGATTTCTATTGAAGATGGGTCCAACGCCTTCAAGGTTAATGTACAAAGACTAAAACTGTATGTGAGAATGAATGAGACTAAAGAATTATCTGTGGTGCATCTCTTTGAACCACAGAGGTTGAGCGAGCCTTAAATGCTCTCAGTCTGCGTCGTACCGCGATGTTAAATCAAGCGCTGCGTGGGAGGCAACCCATGATAGTAGTGTTTTCTCTTTTCATTACTTTGTAATTGATGTATATACCTCTAACGAGTTTTTGAGTGTGCAGGACAAGCTTGGAAGTGTGTTGAGCACAGGACGGGGTCATAATACAGCTCTGGTAAGATGAAAAACAGGTGAAAAATGCACTAACAAGTGGGCATAGTCCGCCGCGACCGCGGGAGGACCGCGGCAACACCTGGAGATCATTTTTTTTCTCGTACGTCCGTTACCGCGGCTGCGGCGAACCACGTGGCGCGACCGCGGTAAAAACAAGTCTCTAAATCTCTCGCGACCACGGCGGACCTTGGCGCGACCGCGATAAAATTAATTCTCTGAATCTCTCGCGACTGCGGCACAAACGCATGCATTTCACCTCCCTGAACCCACCGCGGCCGCGGTAGGTCAAATACCGCCCAGGTAAGTTTTCCTTTTTCAGTTATTTCTTTTTTTTCTTTTGTTCTTTTATTTTTATTTAACCCCCCTTTCACCCTTACCCTACCCATTATCTCTCAAACCCTTCCCTTTTCCCTCTCTAAAAACAAATGCCCTCCCCTTCCCCAATAACTAAAGAGACTAAGTTATCCCCCCCCCCGCCGCCCACAGCGAATCTGCTCCTCTTCCCCCTCTCTCCCACACCTCCAACCTCCATTGTTGTCTTCTCCATTCCCCTTCAAGGATCATGGCCCATTCATGAAAGAGACGAAACACTGAGGGCACCAGTCGGTATGACTCAACCCGATTTGTGTCCAAGGCTGCCGAGGACCGGTACGAGGCTAAGTCCACAAGGAAGATGGTCCACGAGGTGCCAGTTGACAGGGATGCTTTACAACATGAGAGCCCAACAATGTTCGAAGAAATTCAGAGTTGCCAATTGGGTATATTCTTTGAAGACCCGGAGAAAGACAAAATTCGGATGGTCCGGGAGTTTTATGCTAACTGCCCGGAGCATGTGCACTGGGTTGTCACTGTCAGGAGGACAAGGGTGGATGCCTCACTGGAGGCTATACGTCGGGCTTACAGGCTGCCGACCTTCGTGGGGGATGTTGACCCTTACCGTGTCCAGCAGACACCACAAGTCAACTGGCCCATGCTCGTGCAGTCGATTTGCGTGGGAGGAGAGCCCACATGGGTAAAAGAGGGAATCACACTGAACTCCAACTCCTTCACCTGAGAGGCCAAGTGTTGGTTCACAATTATTTGCAGCCGCCTGCTACCCACCAGCAATACCACTGATGTCAATTCCCCCCGGGCGGTGATGGTGTGGTGATTCGTCAACAGGTTGGACTTTGATATCGCCCGGGTGCTCCATGATGAGATGTTCATCCGATCGCCGGAGGTAATGAAAGCATTCTACTTACCCTCCCTTGTGACTCGGTTGTGCAAGATGGACAATATACCCGAGAGGCCTGATGATGGAGAATTGGAAAAGAAGGCCCTGTTTAGAGCTGGTAAGATTAATGTGGGCAAAGAGCACCCAGTGCCTCTAGAGGTGGATGATGAGGATGAGGTCATTCCTGACGCTGCCCCACCTCGAAGGTCTCATGATGGAGTAGGTCCCTCGCGACCTCGGCATGGCCCCAGGTTGTCAACTTTGGAGGAGGATGTGGCCGGCCTGCACACCTCGGTGGATGCCCTCCACGTCCGGATGGATGCTATGTCCACCCGATAGGCTAGATCGGAGAAAAGTTTCATGGCATGGTTCCGTGCACTAGGAAGGTCCTGCAATGTTGACCCCTCCACCGTTTTAGACGACGAGTGAGCTCCAGGGAAGTCTCCTTACCCCTCTGTACTTTTATTGTTAATTGACATGGGGACATGCCAAATTTATAAGTGTGAGGTGGGGGACTAAATTTTGTTGTTGTATATGTGTGGATAGGTTGTATCTTGTTTTGATTTTTTATGTTTGAATTGGTTGTTTCATTTGTTTGGCTTGGCCCGAAGACGGACACCTTCCGACGGGTCTCTTGAGGGCACTAAGTCGGGAAAAAAATGTAGTGGATTTTTCCTGATGACGGACTACTTAGGCAATTTTCTTGAGGGAAATTAGTCCAAAGAAAACAACAACAAAAAAAAAGATTTTTTATTTTCTTTTTAGGCAGTGTAGTAACTCCCCCTTGGTTTTTCTTTTTACCACGGTTCTTTTCCAAGGGTTTAGCTTGAACCGTGTATAGTTAGAATTTTTCTTAGTTGTTAGGACTCTCTTGGGGCAAGGAATTGAATGGCAAGAATGCAGCCCTTAGTGTGTTACACCTAAATACCAAAGATCCTAGGGTGTGACGCTTAGGCTCTTTTTTTGACTCGTGTAGAATGCCTTAATTTTGCATATTGTAACTGACTTGAATACTCTTTGGGGTGTTTTGATGAACCAATTCGGATTGGAGTATGTGCCATGTGCGTGTGAGTTATTTGTGCATCATATTCTGTGTTGTCATTTGATACCTAGAACTTGCCCTGTGTGTGTACAAAACGAAATAGAAGTTTGTTCAGTCTTAGAAAGGATATAGGCATTTCTTTGTGAAGCCAGACATAAATGTATATCCACCTGAAAGCAATTAACCATAGTTAACCCCTTTGAGCTTATAAGCCTGTTTCTTTGATAATCACATAACGAACCATACCTAGTTATTTGAATAGATTGTCTGTTTGAACCTTGTATCTCCCATGAGCACTTGAATTGTTAACAAATGTGTAAAAGTCAAAATGTGGGGTGGTGGGTTGGTTTGAAAAGAGAAACAGAAGGAATCAGATGAAAGGTGCAAAAGTGTGAAAGAAATAAAATGCAAAAGCGAAAGCCACTTAGAAAAAGAGAGAGAGAGAGAGAGGACAATAAATAAATGCAGTCCTTGATGATTAGTGGAACAGAAAAAAAGAAAGTTGCACCTGAAAAGAGCGGGATAATTATGAAGCAAAGTGTGGTGAAAGTTCTGGCCAACAATGAAAATGGGTTGAATGTTGATGTAAGTGTATTAAAAGTGCATAGGGAGGTTAGTCACTATAACCAAATGTATCCTACCCGTCCCTTAGCCTACATTACAACCAAATAAAGACCTATTGATCTTAGACTGAATAGACTCAATTAGTAGAGTATTACACTACGGGAAAGCCTATGGCGTGTCAATGAGGCATATGAATGTTCTTTTTGAGAATGAGTGAATTCTTTCCATTAAAGTTCTTATTATTCTTAATATTATCTTTTGTGGGACTACTCTCAATTGTGTGATGTGAGGGCACATGATTCATGAAGAAAAGGTAAGTCTTGACCTCTGTACAGAGTATTTTGAGGAAGTAAGAATGTGGCATGGCATATAAAGGCATCACTTGAGGCATAGATGTTACACGACTAGGTTCAATGTTGGTAAAACATCATGGTGTGACACTTTAGGGTAATGCTTGAGAAGATTAGGCTTTAGAGTGTGGTTTTGCTGCTCGAGGACGAGCAAAGGTTTAAGTGTGGGGTGTTGATAATAGGTGAATTAGACTATATTTTTGCCCCTAATGAACCACACTTTACTATGTTTTTAATGTAAATATTGATAACAAAATGCTCTGATTGGTGTTTTTCGTGCTTTGCAGGATATATTCTACGAAAGGAGAACTTTGGAGCAATTTGGAGTCAATTAAGGGAATTCGAGGCCAATCAAGGAGAACCCGTTGGATTGCACAAGAAAAAGAGCTGAAATTGGATAGAGCATTGTCCACCACGACCGCGGTCGACCGCGGATGGAGCGTGGTGGAAGGCAGATTGAAGCAAAATCACTGAAACCCACCGCGGTCGCGCCCCGTTCCTGGCGCGACCACGGGCGACAGTTGGAAAAATTGGAAAGTTGAAGGACTTAAGTGCAAAATACGGGATTAATTTACAAAACCCTATATAAACACTGTAAAACCGCCCAAGAGAGGGATATCACTATTTTAAGGCTCAAGTAGGAGGCAAGACTGATTGTGAGAAGAAAAGCAACCGTTAGAGTTTTATATTTTTCTTCCTTTCATCTTTATTTTGAGTATTATGAATTATTTTGGGTTTTTGTTGTTCTTGAGCATGAGTAGCTAAGTTCTCTATTCTAAGGTTGTTGGTGGAACCCGCCGGAGATGAAATAATTGTGATATTAATATAGTTTTGTTGGTTGTTCATCTTTATTTGTTCAACTACATTATTGTTGTAGTTGATTGAAGGGCCCTCAATCAATTGTGCCTATATATTACGTATCTACTTGAGAGAGAGTGCGTATTTAGGTAGTTGTTTGAACAACACCACTCCCGGAGTATAGGCGAGAGTCATAACCGAGGGTTTGGAGGTTGGATTAGAAATAACAATACCTCGGGTGCAATCTAAAGTGAACCGTAATGCAATATAGCTAGCGTAACTTGAGAAAGTGCGTCTAGTAAATTATCATAATTACTTGAGAGAGATTTATGATAACTAGAGTGTTCATGATTGATATAGAGACAATTAAATCAAAACTATAGGAAGTACACAAGAAGGAGGTTCACCAACGGGGGAAACCATAACCTTAGATCTTTAATCCAATTGTTTACATCCCATTGTTAGTTAATCTTTAGTTTTTATATTTTATTTCAACTGCAGTAGTATAAACACAACACCAAGTGATATTCATAACATTTGAGAAAGTTGATTATTGAGAATTTAGTACTCTAAAAACAACATTTGATACGTTAATTCCCTGTGGAATTCGACTCTAGGCTAAATACTCAGATTATATTTGCAACGCCCGCTTAGTCTTTTATTAGACATAGTTGAGCGTGATCAGTGCACGTCTCCTTGCATTTAAAGAGCCGAACACGTGTTATCCCGTGATTCGGAAAATATTTTTGTAAGTTTCCTAGGTAATAATGACCATGAATTTTTCCGTCTATAATCTTCTTCACTTCTCATCATTTTTACCTTTCACTTTTACAAACTATTCTGCTTCGAATTTCCGTAAACCTTTTCTACAAACCTCTCTTTCTTAGTAAAATTTTCTACTACCTTTGCCTCCGGTAACTCAAGCATTTACATCGGTGGTGGACCTTCTAAGAAGAACAAAACCAAGAAAGCCGATGCCAATCCTCCTACTACCTGTCACGACCCAAAATCCTAACTCAGGTCATGATGGCGCCGGACACCACTGTCAGGCAAGCCAACCCCTTAATCGGTTGAAATACTTTCCTGTTTAACATTTTCGAAATCATTCCCTTTCCTACATTTCATAACCAAATAATTAAAAATTCTCGTAAATTAAATACGGCAGGAAGTCAACTTAATATAATAAAAGAAATACCGACACATCCCCAGAACCCGGTGACCCAAGTACATGAGCAATTTCTAAGAATTTATACAATTATACAACTCCTGTCCGAGAAATAAATGGGACAAAGGCAATAGAGGTACAATGTAAAGATATAAAAAGAAGTAGACTCTGTCGGCTGCGGAACACCTCAGGATGAATGCAGCCCGAGTAAGTCTCCAGACCAATCACTGTACTATGAAGGTACCTGTGCAACAAAATGCACAGAAAGTGTAGCATGAGTACATATACATATATGTACCCAGTGAGTATCCCGTCTAAACTCGAAGGAGTAGTGACGAGAGGTCGACTAGATACTCACTAAGGTCCAACAACATGATATATGACAAGATATGGCTAAAGTAATAGGCATGCGAAACAGTAAACAACAAATGCATAGCAAATAATGTAGTCCAAATAATAACTGAAGAATGAACAACAGAGTACCAGAATCTCCTCTTAACCAATACCTGACAGCCCAGTTATAAGTGACTCGGAACTCAAGTTATCATACACACACCAGGACAAGACAACCGGCCGGAGTCATAAGGGTGGTCATAAGGACTGAGGTCATAAGCTAACCCACGATCGCGAATCATACCTGCGACTCGCGTGCTGACTCGATATAATAAGCTGACCCACGATCGCGCATCGTACCTGCGACTCGTGTGCTGACTCGATAATGATAAGCTGACCCACGATCGCGCATCATACATGCGACTCGTGTGCTGACTCGATAATAATAAGCTAACCCACGATCACGCATCGTACCTGTGACTCGTGTGCTGACTTGATAATAATAAGCTAACCCACGATCGTGCATCGTACCTGCGACTCGTGTGCTGACTCGATAACAAGTGCGTATATATAAGTACAAATGTGTACCAACTCAACAGTGAACTCAACAGGATTGTGCCAATACCACGGATAATCAACTAGGATTTAAATCATAATACTTCACTTTTACTTGTCACTTCAACAGTAATTACAACTCATAACACATACGAAGGTACATATAGGGCACATAGATACATGCTTGTGAATCCTAAGGCTACCCGACATAGCAATATAGTCACCACGTACGGACTCTCGTCACTTGGTACGTACGTGGCCCCCACAACATGTATACATAACAAATAAGGAACCTATGGGGACATTTCCCCCTTACAAGGTTGGAAAGGAGACTCACCTCGTGTCGAATCTACCTCTCGGACCAAGGATGCGCCCACAACTCCGAACTCTACACCGAAAGACTCGTAACTTTAGTAGAAAAAATCTGTATGATATTTTTGGAAAAGATTGTACCGAGCTTTCTTTGAATTAGCATTTCATGTTGGACCTCGTAGCATTTAAGAGAATTTCATGTTTGGACATTGTAACATTACATAGAGTTCTCACGTTTGGACATTGTAACCTTTTCAGAGAGTTTCACGTTAGATCATTGTTATTTCTCCTTTAAATGTATAAATGTTATTTGCTTAGCTTTGCAAAATCTTGCACTTTTCCAATAAAAAGATCAATCCATCTTCACGTGTAATCAAGTTATTACTTGGTCTAATGACTCATTTGTATACTTTGCCACCTTGGCTAAGATTATGCCATGTGGCAATCCTAAAAAGGCTCTTATCCACTTATTAGTTAACCGGGTAATGTTTTGTTACCCGGTGATTAATCCATTACCCGCATAATTAAGCATTATCCCAAATCACTTAAAATTCTATTTATTTTTAATACACTTTATATAATCGTACTATTATGATCATATGATACTTGTATAATACTAGTCCATAAATGCCGAGTATTTTAGCTCGGGCCGTATTTTATTCCAAAATGTCAAACCTCGACGAAACTCATATTATTATTTTTTTCTAATTTGCTTACCCTCTCACATTCACAAATTTACCTATCCCTTGTTTGAAATAGCGTGATACTTATAAATTCAAAATAAATCTCATTTAGGGAAACGGGGTCCGATAATGCAAAACGACCGGTCGGGTCGTTACACTACCAATAAAATCATCCCTTCTCAGCTAAATTCTTATACAGATCTCCAAGTACAAAAGGAACCTCCTAACCCTAAAAATGACAGAAATTTCCATGTTAGTAAATATCCTTCTTTCATTCATCCTGCTAGTATCCCTATTGTGAAAGAATATCGCGATTGTAAAAACAATGAACTTTTATCCCTAATGAAATGGAAAGGGTCACCTTTCGCAAATCAGGGTTCATGTACATTTACACATACCTTTTCACTTTAAGAATGGGCCGAGAAATAGATCCCATTATTTTAGAGTTTTTCCACAACTACCAAGTGTGTTTGGCTCAAGTAGGTCGATCAATATGGCGAACAGTAGCTTGCCTTCGGGTGTTGTGCTCCCGGACCGTTGAAACCCTCACTCTTGCTCATCTGATCAACCTCTACTCCCCAATGATTTTTCGAGGGCATGATCAAACTCACAAAATGCGGTCATCATGCCATCGTCACCAGTGTTGGTGATGATAACGATCGTGGTTGGATGAAAGTTTGTTTTCATTGCTACCAGGGACATTCTTCGTTCGACAAACACCTCCTATCCCTGAATCTTGAAGCTTTAGTCTTAAGTTTTTCAAATATCCTTATTCCCAATGCGTTAAATAAAATTCTCTCTTTTGCTAACTTTTATTCCTCTTATTTCAGCTATCTATTGGGTTCCTCTAACAGTTCCGAACCTAACCTAATGGGTAAGAAATTTTTTAGATATTTCTAGATCGGACTCCCGTAAGTGGAAAGAAATCTCACCCAAATTCAATTAGAAGGCCAAGTACCATGGTAAGTAAAACTTCTCCTTTTCCTTTTCAATCTCTAACATGACGTAGTACAAATATTTTGACTCCCTTTCATAGTACACAGGCCTTTCGAATAGGTCTTCTGTCTGCCCTGTTTTTGAGGTTTCCCGTGACCCAATGGTGGCTCATCAACAAATTCGAGCAACCATTGACCAAAAGTGGGCTCATGATGCCGCTCTTGTTTCTAGTAAAGGACCATCTTCCCTGAATCCTCAGTCGAAGGAGAAAAAATTCAAAAAGAGGCGCACCTCCAAAGCTGAGACTTAGGAAAAGCCTCCAACAAAAGAAACCCTAGCTAGACCGACCATAGTGGTCCTTGATGATGATGAAATCGATAACAATGCTGAAGTGGTTTGTCTTCAAAGAATAAGAAGAAGAACTTCCCTGCTCAGTCGGATGCTCAATCGAAAGAAATTTGAGGACTCTTTACAGAAATAGAAATAGTTGACACACAGAGTCTCATTTCCGGGCTCCAGTTGTTGCTTCCGGTTAGATGAGTTCCACCTCTGATGTTCCTCCACCTCTAACGTCAACACCAATTGTAGAACCATCAACTTCTATCTCACCACCATCAACTTGTTGCTTCCGGGAAAGTACTGCTGCATGAACCCTTATTTGGTTTCAAAGACTCCGTATATCTGATATACTACCAACTGGGAGTCGCACTTTATTTCAATCACCTCAGAGCCTAGTCCCCGGGCTAATCCAAGTCCTGCAACTAGAGCCCCATACTCTGATTCATTGTTAGTCAAAGGAACAGTTCTAATGGCATGTATCACGGTTTCTTCCGAAGAAGTAATTAGTACAATCCCAAGACAAGACACTTTTACGTTGGAAGCTCTATCCGTAGATAAGGTCCAAACACCGGAGATAGTTCCCGATACCAAAACTATTTCTTTAGCAGCTAAAGTCATAATCCTCGGACTAAAATTAGCCGCAAAATTGGCCAAAACTTGTGACTTAAAAGCAGTCTGAGGTCTATATTTTATATCAAATTTACTAACTTCAACTGCCCATTTATCCAATTGACCCGATTATTTAGCCTTATGAAGGACATTCCTCAAGGAAAAAAGTCATCACTACGCCTATTGGGTGACACTGAAAGTAGGGTCTAAGCTTTCGACAGGCGACCAAGAAAGCTAGAGCCAATTTTTACAGGTGTGGATAACGTGTCTACGCTCCCGATAGTGTTTTACTAATATAATAAACAGAAAAGTGTGCACTTTTTCCTCCTAGACCAGGACTGCACTCGTGCCAACTTCCGAAGCCGTTAAATAAATTAATAATTGTTCACCCTCCTTCGGTTTAGACATTGGCAGAAGAGTGGACAAGTACCTTTTTAGGCCAATGCTTGCTGGCATTCTGGAGTCCACAAAAAAACATTCTTCTTTTTCAGTGAAACAACATAATGATATATTTTCGATGACCTCGATATGAATCTACTAACCTCTGCACTTCCTTTACACTTGTCGGGTTTGTCAAGGATATCTTCTATCATTAATCTTGTCGGGATTCACCTCAATTTCTCTTTGAGAAACCAAGAAGCCAAGAAACTTCCCGGACCCAACTCCAAAAGTGCATTTTTCAAGGTTGAGCTTCATGTTGTATTTTCTCAAAATATTAAATATCTCTTCTACATGAGTCAAATGACTTCCTGCACTAAGATTATTAACCAACATGTCATCAATATAGACTTTCATAGTTTTACCAATATGACGCTCAAACATATTATTAACGAGCCTCTAATAAGTGGCTCCAACATTGTTAAGCCCAAAAGGCATCATATTACACCAATAAGTGCCAAAATCTGTGATGAATGGTTTTTTTTCTTGATCCTATGGGTGCATTATAATTTAATTACACCCGTAATACACATCAAGAAAACTCATCAATTCATGCCCAATAGTAGCATCGATCATTTCGTCAATGTTTGAGAATGGGAAAGAATCTTTAGGGCATGCCTTGTTTAGATCTTTATAATCTATACACATTCTAAACTAATCATTATTTTTAGGAACAACTACTATGTTAGCTAACCAATCAGCATAATTCACTTCACGAATTGAATCTATATTTAATAATCGGCTTACCCCCTCTTTGACAAACATGTTCCTGACTTCAGCTATCGGTCGTTTCTTTTACTTTACTGGTCGAACTTAGGGTCTAAAATTAACTTGGGGACAACCACATCCAGTGAAATACCTGTCATATCAACCATGCAAAGCAATCAATGTTAGCTTTTAAAAACTCAATAATTTTATACATGAGTTCGGGACTCAACCACGTTCCTAGGTAAACCTTTTTATTCGGGAACTCTGTGAACAAAGCAATTTGTTCTAGTTCTAATGTGGTTGAATTTGTGGCATTTGCTTCTTCCGGTACCTAAAAAAATCTAGGCACCTGATAATGATCCATGTCTCCTCCTCTCCAACACCTTCAACCGGATCTGGAAGGGCAACAGACATCGGTTCCTGTAGTTGCTATTTGCTCATTTCTACTGTCTTGCTGCTGGATAAGAAGACTGCATTCATTTCTCTCGTAGTAGGTTAATCACCTCTAATTTGATCGATATCATCTGATGTAGGGAACTTCAGCAATTGATGATAAGTTGACGACACAACCTTCATTTCATGAATCCATGGCTTACCAAGGATTACATTGTATCCCATATCGCCGTCTACCACCTCGAACAAAGTGGTCTTCGTTATGCCTTCGGTATGTGTAGGCATTAAAATCTCCCCTCAAGTTGTTTTACTTGTTAGGTTGAACCCGACCATAAGCTTTGTTGCCAGAACTATGTTTCCGATTAACTTTGCTTGTTCTAAAACCTCTGAATCGACGACATAGACTGAACTACCTGGATCAAACAACATACATTTAATTTTAAAATCTAAATATTTGAGTGGTATTACCATAACGTCATCGTACGTAAAATAAGTCCATCAATGTCTTATTTCTGAAGGTAATTTCATCATCTTCTGATACTTCTCGGACTCTCTTGCTATGAGTTACCTATATCTTTGACTTCTTGCTACCAAAAACGTCACCCCATTTACTTCAACTCCGCCAAAAATCATATTTATCCTATAATTGTTCTTGGCCCGGTCATTCAAAAATTTTCTAAGATGACCGTTGCTCAATAATGTTGCAACATCTTCATGAAGATGCCGATAGTCCCCAGTCTTGTCTCCATGCATTCCGTGGAATTCACACCAGAAACTAGGATCCCTTTGACTAGGATCTGACTGAATTGGTTTCGGAAATCTTGCCTCATTGATGTTTCTCATAGTTGAAACCAACTCTAATGTCGAATATTGAAGTTGTAATCTGACAACCGGGATATGCTGAATCCTGGGACACCGATGGTTCTTTCTCATGCAATGCCCTGGTACTCCGACCCCGATCCGTCCCTCTATCCGATACAAACCTTTCCGAAGGCTGCAAACCTTTAATTCCTCGCCCATCAGCTCTTTCATAAGGCTGAAAACGATACCCAGAAGACCTTCTCTCTATACCAAAATCACTTCTAAACCTCTTCTGATTTCAATCGTGATTGCGGCATTTGGATGACACCGAAGAACTCAGATGATCATCTTCAATTCAGATTTTTGATTCATAACGATTATGGACATTTGCCAATGTGGTTTCCTGAAACTCTAACAGAATTTCCTTCAATTTCCTAAAGGCATCGGACCTTAATGGATCGAGACCTTTGGTGAAAGCTTCATCTTCCCACTCATTCGGTACTGCCGGTAACAACATCCTCTCCTTTTGAAATCGGGTTACGAATTCCCATAATAATTCAGTTTCTTCTTGAGCGATTCTGAATATATCCACTTTCCTAGCTTGGACTTTACTCGCCCCATCATAACCTTTAATAAAGTAATCTGCAAGCATTTCAAAAGTGTCAATCAAAAGCTTAGGTAAAAGAGAGTACCATGTTAGAGCACCCTTTGTCAGGGTTTCTCTGAATTTTTACAGCAAGACAAATTTGATCTCATGCGGGGCCAAATTATTTTCCTTTACAACCATAATGTAAGTTGTGATATGCTCTTATGGATCCGAAGTTCCATCATACTTCAAAATATCTGGCATCTTGAAAAAATTTGGAATCAAATCTGGGACCGCACTTGGTTTGAACGACAACTGCGTATACTTCTTTGAATCCGGCCCCTTCAATACCGGTTGTGCTCCCGGGATCTAATCCATTCGAACGCTAAATTCTTTAGTATTTTGATCCATCTGAACAATTCATTTCCCTCGTGAATCTCATGGGCTCGATTTTAAAAGGATCATTTCTGTTGTTATCGTTCCCGGATCCAATTCCTGCACCACATGCCTGATTTTTATTAAATCCAAACTTCTCCCTCCAAGCGACGTTACCAGTTCTCTACGTTGTTTGATTTACAAGCACCCTGGGTGGGGCTCGAGCTCCTCCATTGGAATTATTGGAGGCATCTGAAAGTGCTTGCTGAAGCTCCATCATCATCCGGTCTTGTCTTGATAGATGGTTCATAATTTTCATTTTCTGTGCTCTTAAAACTTTTACCGTTTCAACAAGTTCATCGTCCACATCATCAGGAGTTGGACTTCTTACACGTCGCGACACGAAGTTGTCTCATCTCCGTCGTTGCGAGTTTCACTGATTGAATCATCACGGTGGAATATATCTTCATGCTTATTGTTTCTTCCAACATTGAAGGAGTTTCACATCATTAGTTGCCATATCTATTTTTACTTTACTGATGAAAAAAATGTCAAAAAGCGTTAGTAATAGATGAATGAATCAAACTAATACCACAATTGTCTATACCCTACGGTGGGCGCCAAACTGTTTACCCATAAAATAGTACAGTTAAATTTGTATCGTGGTCTATAGACACATAAATTAATTTGATCGACGAATAAAATAACAAAGTACAAAATTAAATTAATTAAAGAAACTTAAAGAAAATACAAACCTGATTGTGAAATGAGCTTCTTCGAAGCAAGAGTAAGAATAATGTATTGAGTAGAAAGAAATAACGATGTTAATAAAATAAGAGTAAGGTTTTCCTTTTTGCGTACAAATGTATTCCTGTCCTACAATGAATACAAATTTTTCTATTTGTAGTCCAATTCAGGAAGACAAGATCTCCAAATCAAGTTCTTCTTTAATATGAATAAAATCCCTCTTGATGGCTGCATGACAGTTGAGTATAAATGCAAAGATTCTTTATACGGCTGCTCAATGAATTCTGTCTTTTCCAACCAATATTTTTCTTTCAGATTTTCATCCCCGATTCCTGCGTCTTTGAAACTCATTCGTAACTGGTGCCAGCTATTAGTTGACTCGTATCTTACTTGTCTTCATTGCCACATGTCAACTCGACGAGCATCCACATGTCGTTCATTTTTATCCCATACAAATCCTAAATCTTAGGGCAATTGGCTTTATACAAGAAGGATCAAGCATGAGAGGAAATCAAGACTTGGGAAAAGAGCATCTATTTCAAGCTTCGTATGTCTGGAATCAGTAGTTGGTATAACCCAAAGGATGATATTATTACAATTCGCATGAACTTCTAATTCGTTGTTTTTGCTATTTTTATTTAATTTTTGGTGTTTGATGCATTATTTGATGTGCAGTTACTTTTATTTTTGGTTTGTTCTTGTGTGTCTAATGCAATTTTTGATATAGCAATTTATGAGACTTGACATGACTTTCTTAATATTTTTTATCAATCTTTTTTTCCCTCACAGTTTTCATTAGATTTAACCACTAGAGTTTTTTAAATGTAGTTAAGAAACAATTGCACATTTTGACCAACTTAAAAGACGAAAATTTCGGGAATATATTAAGGGACTATTTTAAATGTTACATGTCATTTTTGCCATTTCTCTCGAAAGGACCAATCCGGTATTTCTCAACCCATACTCCAATAATGCACCATCGTTGAACTTAAGTAATTTGATCTAGGGATTTTCACCTACATTTATCCTCACGGTTTAGGTTTTAACTTAATTACAAGTTGATATACAATTTACTAATTATATACAAATTAGCATTAATGAGTATCCCATTATATAAGAATTGAATAGGGAATTCCTAATGATATTAATGTTGAGTGAAAAAAAGAGAGAAGATTAGTACCTAATAAAGTTCTTGCTTCATACCCTATGAAAACGAGAAAGTAAATAAGAAAGAAATTAGCTTTGATAAAGAGATTCGTTTTAGTTTTCATTCTTTTAGCCTTTTGGAATCAATAAACAAAATAGTATTAGTTTGAAGCGAGTAGATTAAATTAGAAACCATGTTAATCCATTAAAAACTCCATTGACAACCATTAAAAAGCTTCAAAGCTTTGAATTCGAAAATGGAATTTTATGAAATTATTTTTTGTTTTGATTGGGTGTTGTTGAAAATCTTTGGAAATATCGATTGGAGGTTTGCTCTCAAATTTTAGACAATTTGGTGAAGATTCAAGGTGATTTTGGTTGAAATTTTTGATTGAAACTCAAAAAAGAAGACATGTTCTATATATTTTGTATGTCGAATGTAGAAACAATATACAAAATATCTACAACTTACATAATTATATATGGGTTGTATATGAATTATATGTAAATTGTAGTTTTTGACCGAATTCTGTACAAAAAATGTGTTTCTATACTACAGATAAATTATAGATTTTGACCGGATTTGTATATATTTTGTAAAAAACTTTGTTATTTCTTGTAAATATGAAAACTGAGACAAAATCGGGTAAATAAGTTCAAAATCTTGTATATATACGAAAAAGTCACTTTGATCTAGGGATGTTAAGGGGACGGGTCGGGCTAGAGGAAAAGGGGACCGACTGGTCTCGGTACCAGTCCTTACAATTTATCGGGTTTACCGATCCCGGACTTAGCCGGTGCTAAATGGAACCGGAAAGGTTCCGAGCATAATGGCTCGGGTAGGGCCGATCTTAGTTAAAATAAAATAAGTATTGTAAAACATAAAATTAATTTTTAAAGCTTAAAGTTTAGTGTTAAATTTTAAAATTTGAAAATTGAAATTAAGTAGCTACATAAAATTATTTAATAAGACCAATATGTAAGGGTCAAACTTTAAAGGCTTTCATTTCATATTTTGATTGCATAATAATACTTCAAATTAACTTGTGCAATAAACTAACACATTGAGCTTAAATAAGTATATTAAATTCAAAATAACACAAATTGTCTCGAATCAACGAAAATACGAATTCCTGGAAGACTCTCAAAACAATCCTTGATATGCCTCCTTAAACCAGTTGTACCCTTCTATTTTCAACGAACATTAAAGACTCAATCACAGTTCTTGCACTCTACTTTGCGAATTTCTTCATTTTCTTCTGCTACCTCAAAGTATTCCCAAACATGTGGGTGCACTCTAGAAGCACAGAGCATGATTTAACTTGAATTGCAAAATTGGGTTTGAGTAAATAATAAAAGTGCTATTTTTCCTATATGTTTTTTCAGAAAGCCCATAAGTGGCTATTTTTGCAATTAAGGCCGTTGGAAACGTCAAATGCCTTCAAAAAATAATTTAAAACTAGTTGTTGAACTTGTCTGAGCCGGTCCGGTTCACCAGTTCAAGTTTGACATGACATTATCGGTTTGGACCGATCCGGTTAACCGATATCCAAATCTGCACCGGGACAAAACGGTTCATTGTTCAGCCCAGCTCTGCTTGGCCCCTAGAAAATAGGTATGGGCCGACCCGGAACCGGGTTAACCGGCCTGTTTGACGGGCATAGTTTGATCTAACAGTGTAGCAGATAAGTGTATAACAAAGCGATTGCTTATGTGGCAGACTTCGTTGCTTGAATCACGCGCATTAATTAGTGAGGCTGAATAATCAATAATTTTTTTTATGTAATTTGCAATAATTATTGTACTTGAAATAAAAAAGAATAAACTCACAAGACGCTTGGGCACGAAATTATTTCGTGCAACTTGAACTAGTAATTTATATGTCAAGGCACCTTATAAGCTGCACAAATGTGGCATCTATTCTAATTTGATGCTGGTGAATATTCCTTGTCCCTATTCGGGCAAACTTCTATATGGAATGGCTGTTGCACAATCTGGCTTGTATCCAGCCAATAATTAATTATTGACTGGTCCTTTCATCGCATATAAGACCCTTCGCCGGCAAGCTTCTCATATTTTAGGATCACGATAAATGCAAAACCTCCCTTTAGCAATAGCAGGCATGATTCTTCTAGTATTTTTTATACTTTTTTTTTTAATTTTTATAATAGATATTGATAAGAACCAAACTTATGATCTTTGTCTGCTCTAATATCAAATTGAAATGTGTGATCATTTCAAAAGTTATGCTTCAACTTGTTATGTCGAGGAAGAGACAAACTCGAAAATAAAGAAAATAAAGAACACCAAATTTTAACGTGAAAAACCCTTCAAATCGAAGGTAAAAACTACGAGATCACAAAGATCCAAAAAGCTCCATTATAACAATAAACGGGTTACAAAAGTTCTCCAAATTGGCTACACAATAAATGTCAACCACGGAGCAACAATAGCAACAATAAATCAATTGAAGAAAGAGGAGAAGCTACAAAAATGGAGCTGGTGTTCGAGGCTTGAAAATGGATGCGACGGGCCTCCAAATACGATCTCCACCGTTCGAATTAATGACAGAGATGTTACAGACACTCATTCAAAATTTCATTCCGATCCAACGGTTAATGAATTAGAAATTGTGATTTGAAGTTGGTTGGTCGGAACAAAATCTGCAGCAAAATAAAACACTTTTTCTTCTCTTTTCTCTCTTCATGAAAGATCTCTCAAAAATCATTCTTATGTGCTAACGTCCATCAAATACTTATACCAATGAGCATAGAACAATTCTCCAAGATTGACTTATTTATAGATAATAAGTGATACTTTCTCTTAAAGCCAAAACCAACTATACATAGAAATAAAAACCTAATACAATTCCGAATAGGAATGGAAACAAAAAGATAATAGGATTATCATTGAGAATTTGGCGAGACAACTTGGGCATGAGCCCAACAAACTCCCCCTCCAGCCATGGAGCCAAATATGTCTTTAAGTAGAGGAACTATTGACCGGCTTCATGCCTGCCAATTTTCTGCAAACTCACACTTCTCTGCATGCTTAACTACGAAGTCCTCAGAGTGGTTGATCACGCTAAACTCTAGTCCTAAAAAGAAAAACCGATCGCTGCAAATATAATCCGGTCTAAGAGTCCGGAGTCGAATCCCAAAAAGAACTAAGGTTTCGCCATAATTGTTCAATATCGCTAAGAAGACAACTCGAATAAATTACTAAGTTATAAAGATTAAGATTCTAACATCTAACTAATTAACTAAGTAAAGCAGTAAATTAACAACTAAAGATACTAAGGGTTGGAGATTAAATTTAGGAGGTCTAGAGTTATGATTTCTCCAAATGTTGGAAGTCTTCCCGCTATGTTCCCTAAAGTTTCACCTATGTATTCTCTACTGATCGTGAGCACTTTACGTGCCGTAATTCTCTCTCGAGCAACTAAAATAATTTACTAAACATATTCTCTCGAACTACGCTAGTTGGATTTATCTTACCGCTCATTATGACCACGTCAAGGCTTTGTTATTTCTAAACCTATCTTTAAACCCGTTGTATTGATTTCTCACATACGTTAGGAGTGACGTTGTTCAACAAACACCTAAATATGTATCCTTTCTCAAGAAACACATAATAAATATGCACAGTCAATCGATGGCCATTCAATCAACTGAAATAAGCACGTAGTTGAACAAACAGACAAATTCAAAGGTTAAATTATATTAAAACATAACAAGAATTCATCCTCCAAGAGGTTCCATCAAAACGCTAGATAACAAATTAGCTATTCATAATAATATGCATAACTACAATACTAGAATTCATATAATGTAAATAGGAAGAAGTAAGTGAAAAACTCGTAGAAGAATTCCTCGCCTTGCTCCTATTGTGTCTCTGCCTCCTTAGGTCGAATCTGTGTCAAAAGTCCTCAAAATACTATTTTTCCATGTATATATACGAAGTTGAGTCAGGCCCAAATCATTATACCTTCTCCTACGCAGAAAATGACAGTTTTCCCGGGCATACCGTCCGCGGCCACGGATTCAACTGCAGATTCGGCCGCGGATTTTACCTAGTGTTCTGCCTCACATCTGCGGCCAGTGCGCGGCCACGCATGTGTCACTCATTCTTCACACTATTCTGTTTAGAAATTGGAAAAATATAAAACATGAAAGTTGTAGACATTTGAATTAGCTTTCCAACCTTATATTGTGGAGCTCAAATAGATTTATGAGAGAAAAGTTATGTGAATTTTACTAGACAGTGCGTAATATGCCTACTCGATTCTTCGTTCGTTCTTAACTATCATCCATTGATCCCCGAACACGATCCTGGCTTAATTCCTTAGGCTTTTACTCAGACTTCAAAGCTCCAAATCACTTGAATTCATTCTATAACTTCTACATAGCTCGGAATCACTCCTACAAGGCATAAAACATACAATTAGTGCAAAACACTAGTGATTAAAACTCAAATTCAATTAAAGTGTAGTAAATTAGAGTGTAATAAGCGACTAAAATACGTAATTTTAGCCTATCATCAACACCTCACACTTAAACCATTGCCCGTCCTTGAGTAATCAAACTACACTTTATATAGACACGACCTTTTTAAACACTTCTCCTAACTCATCACACCAAAAATACTTAAAATGGACAAAGTAGAAAAGTGTAACATCTTCACCTCAAGATTTGACTTTCAAGTACTATGCATTATTCACAACTCACACACATACTCTAACAAAGAGGTCACTGACATTACCTTTCCTTCATGAATCAAGTGCCCTCACACCACAAAAGAGAGTAGTTCCACACAATAAAATTTAAGAACGCTTAGGAACTCAAGATAGAAAGAATTCACTCACACTCAGAAATAACATCCATATGCCACAAAAGATGCACCATATGCTTGCCCATAGTGTACTACTCTATTAATCGAGCTCATTCAATCTAGGATCAAGTAGGACTTTATTTGGTTGTAATGTAGGCTGCACGACGGGTAGGATACATTTAGATATAAGAGTGACTACGCCTCCCTAAGAACTTTAATACATATACTTTAACATTCAAACCCCATACTTATTTCAAACCAAACTCCACTTCACATCAATGTATATTACCCTATACTTCTTTAAGCATAATTACATCAAGAGTCACCACGTATCAAGGAATATTATTTTCACAGCAATACAACTATTTTTTTTTCCTTTTTTTTAATTCAAGTGGCTCTTACTTTCAAAACAATGCACCTTTCTCCTTATTTCATTAGTTCCACTCAAAAGCCAAACCAATCACCCTACACTTTAACTTTTACACAGTTCATAACAATTCAAGTGCTCATGAGAGGTTAGAAGGTTCAAATAGATGGTTAATTCAAACGAATGGGTAATGCATGTAATGTGGTTGCCAAAGAAACAGGATTACAGGCTCAAAGGGGTTAACTACGATACATAATAATTATGCGGGTAAAGTATATATATATGGCTCAACAAAGAAACGCCTATATCACTTGAAAGACTGAATAAAACTGCTTTTTCGCTTTGCAAACACACGGGACAAGTTCTAGACATCAAATGCAATACACAGAATAACACACAAATCTCACACACGCATCGCACATAACTCACTTAGGATTGGTTGCATCAAGACACTCTAGTCAAAGCAGTTAAGCAACGTTAAAATCATACAATTTAAGGTAATTATACAAGAGTAAAAAATTGAGCCTAAGCGTCACAACCAAAATACTCACTATTCTCAAGGCATAACAAAATCAAGAGATATTGTTTCAATTCAATTCATCTCACACTGGCTCCTACTCCTAAAAAAATAAAACTAACTACACCCGGTTCAAATAAAATCCTTGGAAAGAACCGCGACACAAAGAAAAAACAAGGAGAATTACTACACTACCTAACAAAAGAAAATCTTTTTGTCTTTTTCTTTTCGACTTAAATCCCTCAAGAAAATTGTCTAATAGATCCATCGTCGGGAAAAGTCAAATCTTTTCTATTTTTCGAAAGAAGAAAAAAAAAATAATTAATTAAACTAACACAACTAAAATAGCATAGAAGGTCAACCAGACAATATCCTCACCCCACACTTAAAATTGTGCATTGTCCCCAATGCACACCCATAAATACAAGAGGTTAAAAGAAACTCCCTAGTAGGCCAAAGACCGAAGCACTAGCAGCCCATGGGGTACTCAGACTTCTCCCAGGCTTGGTCCTTCGTGCGGGTACCTCACACACTTAGTTCCAACTATCTGGTTTGTTGTTGCATCCTTCCAATGGCTTTTCGTTCTATGCTCCTAAAATATCAAAAATTGACACTACAAGAATAAAAAAATAAAAAAAAATAAAAAAAGAGTAAAGTTGGGTTGCCTCCCAACAAGCGCTTGATTTAACGTCGCGCCACGACATGAACTACTTTTTTCCTCCACCTCAAGCTTATAAATTGAACCCCGAATTTTGCTTCAAGCTTATGATTATGCTCTTGGGGCAGTGGAACGAATCTAATTGGCCCAAGAAAACAATGTAGTACTCTGCACTTCTTGGCCTTCAGATGAGGTGTGTAGTTTCGACTTTCTGGCAAGAAATATTCCATAATGTAGGCACCTTGTTCTTCATTCCTTGATTCTTCAATTGGTTCGGATGACTCTATTTCCATATCATCATCCAAACACAATGTGAAAAAATACTTGGAGTGTGGACCAATGTGCTCAACTACATGAACCTTGGGATTGTCAACATCCTCAACACCAATGACACTAGAGTCAACTAAATATGTATCCTCAATGTCCTTGGTTGACTCTAGTATCTCTTCTACAACATCTATATCCCAAAATCGAGTTCGATTGATTGTTGGAGTTCTACTCTGGACCCCTCTAGTGGTACCTCAATTTTTGTCTCTAATGCACATTGCTCCTAGCTACTATTCATAGTATTAACATGTTGAGCATTAAATGCTTCAACTAGTTGACTCATTTGTGCCTCCAGGTTGCGAATAGTAGCATCTTGCCTTTGTATGTGCAGTTTTTTCTCATTATTTTGTTCTACAAAGTACCTTAGCATATCCTAGATCTCTTTCAGGTCATCATCTCTAGGTTATTTGTTCCTATTAACTTCACAAGAAAAAGAAGAACCATCAAAATAAGGGGTTGGGGGAATATAAGAAATATAAGCACAACCATGAAAGTGACCATCTTGAGCGCCACACATATCACATACATTCCACACTTAAGATTGGGTTGGTGCATATAACTCGCTCTCGGGAATATTTTGATAATTTTGCCATGAGTGATTTTCTCCACAATATGCATAAGGAGGATTAAAAGTAGAATTACCAATATCAAAACTCTCATAATTTCAAGATGCCATGTTTTTAAAATCAACAAGTAAAACAAAAATAAAAAAAATCAAATACAGAAAATAAAAATAAAAGTTCAAACTTGAAAACTAGCACTATGTACACCTTCAGCTACACCGTTAGTTCCCCGGCAACGACGCCAAAATTTGATCACGCCCAACTCTAGTCCTAAAAAGGATAAGCGGTCGCTGCAAATATAATCCGGTCTAATAATCCGGAGTCGAATGCCACAGAAAACTAAGATTTCGCCATAATTGTTCAATATCGCTAAGAAGACAAGCTCGAATAAATTTCTAAGTTATAAAGATTAAGATTCTTATATCTAACTAATTAACTAAGAAACTAAAACAGTAAATTAACAACTAAAGATACTAAGGGTTGGAGATTAAATTTAGGAGGTCTAGAGTTATGTTCCCAAATGTTGGAATCATTCCCGCTATGTTCCCTACAATTTCGCCTATGTATTCTCTACTAATCGTGAGCACTTTAGGTGGCGTAATTCTCTCTCGAGCAACTACAATAATTTACTAGACATATTCTCTCGAATTACGCTAGTTGGCTTTATCTAATCGCTCATTATGACCACGTCAAGTCTTTGTTATTTCTTAACCTACCTTTAAACTCGTTGTATTGATTTCTCACATACATTAGGAGTGACGTTGTTCAACAACCACCTATATATATATCATTTCTCAAGCAACACATAATAAATAGGCACAATCAATCGATAACCATTCAATTAACTGAAATAAGCACGTAGTTGAACAAATAGACAAATTCAAAGGTTAAATTATATTAAAACATAACAAGAATTCATCCTCCAAGAGGTTCGATCAAAATCCTAGATAACAAATTAGCTATTCATAATAATATGCATAACTATAATACAAGAATTCATAATCAATAAGGGAAATAGGAAGAAGTAAGTGAAAAACTGGTAGAAGAATTCCCCGCCTTGCTCCTATTGTGTCTCTGCCTCCTTAGGTCGAATCTGTGTCAAAAGTCCTCAAAAAACCTTTTTTCCATGTATATATACCAAGTAGGGTCGGACCCAAATAATTATACCTTCTCCTACCCGAAAAAGGACAGTTTTCCCGGGCAGACCGTCCGCGGCCGCGGATTTTACCTAGTGTTCTGCCTCACATCCGCGGCGCGGCCGCGCACATGTCACACATTTTTCTCCCTTTTCTGTTTGGAATTTGAAAAAACGTAAAACATAAACGTTTTAGCCGTTTGAATTAGCTTTCCAAACATATATTGTGGAGCTCAAATGGAGTTCTGAGCGAAAAGTTATGTGCATTTTACTAGATAGTACGCAATATACCTACTCGATTCTTCGTTCGTACTTAACTATCATCCATTGATCCCCGAACATGATCCCGACTTAATTCCTTGGGATTTTACTCAGACTTCAAAGCTCCAAATCACTTGAATTCATTCCATAACATCTACATAGCTTGGAATCACTCATATAAGGCATAAAACACACAATTAGTGCAAAACACTAGCGATTAAAGTTCAAATTCAATTAAAGTGTAGTAAATTAGAGTGTAATAAGCGACTAAAATACGTAATTATAGCATATCATCAGTGGTCCAAATAAATCTCCTCGTCTAATTCACCACAAAGAAAATTAGTCTTTACATCCATCTGGTTAACTTCTAAATCTAGACTCGTGACTAAGCCTAGAACCATTCAAATAGAAGACATCTTCACAGCAACAGAAAATTTCATCACGATCATCTTTTACGCACCGGATATTATTTCACTAATTTGCAAATTTTGGCTTCAGTATTTGGAAAGACTAAATAATGAAGTGTAGTTTATCCCATCATATATTCTAAGAAAGATCCCTGCTTCAAAAGTCAACGGATTAGAAGATATTCCTTCTGATTGTTCATTTATGTATGTTTTTATACTAGAAAAAGAAATCTGACGGCATTATTACCTGCTAAAGTCAAACAGAGAATTCTATGCTGGTAGTTGCAGTGGCTCATATAAATGCTAAGCCCGAATAAGAATTTTAACTGCATATCTACTTAGTCCAATTACTTATCGGAAACTATTGCAACAAAAATCATATATCACCTTGTACTGATCTAGTGGTACTTGTAGAAGTTTTCATTACAACAGTTGTGAGTTTAATTGTTACTGTCTGTCTTCCCCTTTGACCCTTTTCTCCTGTTTAATTTCAGCGATAGATTATGGAGAAACTTGTGTCTAGCTGGTACAATCTTAGAACCTTGCCAGAAAATTATGTATTTCCACCAGATATGAGACCTGGAAACCATATTCCATGTGCATGTGAAACCACTCCCGTTATTGACCTTGAAAAGGCACAAGGCGATGGTCGAACTGGTACAGTTCAACAGATCCTAAATGCAGCAAAAGACTATGGCTTTTTTCAGGTTACCCCCTTTTCTCATAATATCCTTTTTAACTTGTTTAGGACCACAAATTCCAAAAGTCGTAGTTTTTTCTTAAACGTTGTGCCTAGTTTCTCGACAGTTTTAAGCATTGAAATTAATGTTTTTTTGCAATTATCCACTTAGGTGGTCAATCATGGTGTATCGAAGGAGTTAATGGACAACACCATGAATTTGTACAGAGAGTTCTTTGACATGCCAATGGAGGATAAAGCCGGTCTTTATTCTGAAGACCCTATGAAAAGTTGCAGGCTTTACACTAGCAATGATTTTGCCAAAGAAGAAGTTCATTTGTGGAGAGACGTCTTAAGACACCCTTGTCATCCTTTACAAGACTGCATCCCCTTGTGGCCTGAAAAGCCCCCTCAATATAGGTAGATATCATGTATTGTTTCAAAAATTACATGGCCAAATTTTTAGTCATCAATTCTGATTTTTCTATTTTTGTTGCACAAAGAGATGTAGTTGAGGCTTATTCAATTGAAACAAGGAACTTGGCATTAAGCATTTTGGAGATGATTGGAGAAGGTTTGGGACTTGGTAGGAATTACTTTGAGAATGAACTCACAGAAGTGCAAATTCTTTCAGTCAATCACTATCCACCATGTCCTGATCCAAGCTTAACACTGGGATTGCCGAAACACTTTGATCCTAATTTGATAACAATTCTTTTTCAAGGAAATATTT
Source organism: Nicotiana undulata (assembly GCA_005239495.1). NCBI lineage: Eukaryota > Viridiplantae > Streptophyta > Magnoliopsida > Solanales > Solanaceae > Nicotiana > Nicotiana undulata. The sequence continues at coordinate 7,069 of ML271994.1, read as the reverse complement.
CAGGACTTCAAGTGTTCAAAGATGGAGAATGGATTGGCGTTGAGCCTCTTCCTTGTGCATTTGTGTTGAACATTAAGGGGGTTAATTTCACGGATGATCATTGAACTATCTTCCAATTTCACTAAAGTCATTCAACTATTTTTTGTCACTTAAAAGTAACTAAACTTTAATATTGTCACTTAAAAATCATTTTGCATCAAACCCCTACCATAAATATGACATGACATAAAAATCAATAAAAAAAAATTCAAACATAAATGCCACATAAGCTTAAATGGGTCATGCCCACTTTAGATCCATATCACACTTAAAATGGTTTGACCCAAAACCCAAATGGGTTTCAACATATTAAAAAACGTTTCTGCCCAGTGCCCAACGTCACCCAACAACCCTCTTTAGCACTTAGGGTTTCTAGGAAAACAAAATTGTGAACTTTTTGAAGAAAAATATGATTTCTGCCTCAAATTCGAGAATTGATTTAGGAATATCTCAAACCAATTGGTTCCCCGAGCATTATACTAATGTCTTTTGACATAGTAAGAGACCATTTCGAAGCTGAAGCCGATGAAAGAAGGCAAGAACACGAGGTACCACTAAAACATTCGTTGTTCTTGTTTAATTCTGTGAATTACTTAAACACTCATGTCATAGTATATTGAGTTTGTATTGTTCTGAGTTTTTGTACGAGCGAATTTTTTTCCATAGTTTTCTTTACCCCTAACAGTGTTGTATTTGAATTATATTTAAAAAAAAGGTTAAGTGGTTTGTGGATTTATGAATGTCAAATGTTGCTAAAAAAATCAGCGGAGTTAGTCGTTTGTGAATATATGTTATTGGAAAAAATTATCTCCTTATTATTTTCCATTTTTCCTTAAAAAAATTCAATAGATTTGTGCATGTCAAAATATGTCGTAAGTGTTGTTAATTGAAAACTTTATCTTTTGTTGTAGGAGTATATGAAAACTTTAAGCTTAATCCGCAAAATTCACAAGATGCGCTCTTGAAATTTGAGCAGTTTTTGAGTGGAATTCTGCCTGAAGAATTTCAGGATGATGAGGAATCTGATGGAGAGGGTGAAGAGGAGTTTGATGACCCAGATTATAACTTGTCTGAATCTGATGAAGATTTTCAGGAAGTTATATCTGACCATCCAAGTAAGAAAGAAAGAGGAAGGCCAACTAAATCAAAAAATAATGTACCTATAACTTCTGGCATTTTGGTACCAGAAATAAATGGAAATAGTAACTTTGATGTTGATGAGGAAGAGGAGCTGCATGAAAGAAATTTTGATATAGAAGACGGGGAAGACAAAGTTACTTATGGAGAGTACGATGAAAAAAAACACAAGGAAAATCCAAGTTTGGAACTTGGCATGAAGTTTAGAAGTCTAGAACAATTTAAAGATGCATGTAGGAATTGGGGAATCAAGAATAAACGTCAGCTTCATTTTCCTACAAATGACACGGAGAGAGTAATTTGTAAGTGCAAAGAACCTGGTTGTCCTTTTTAGAATACATGCTAGCCACGTGAGTAAGATAGATCGAACATTCCAAATAAATTCTTGTAATTTAGAACACACTGGCGGTAACGTATTTGATAACTTCCATATGACTTCTGGGTGGCTTGCAAAAAAATACTTTGACATGTTTAGAGCTGATCCAACTTGGAGTTTGGTTGGCTTCATAAATACAATTAAGAATGATTACAATTACACAATTGGCAAAATGAGGGCTTGGAGGGCCAAAGATTATGCATTGAAATGAATACATGGGGATAAAGGTGCTCAATATGCCAAGCTCTTGTCTTATAGAGCTGAATTGTTACAATCAAATCCTGGTTCAACTATGGAGTTGTGGAGAGATAAAGGAAGATTCTTGGGTTTTTATGTATGTCTTGGTGCGCTCAAAGAGGCATTCAAGTCTGGTTGTAGGCCTTTAATTAGCCTAGATGGCTGCTGGTTGAAAGGGAATTATGGTGGAAACTTGTTAAGTGCTGTTGCCATTGACCCAAATGACTGTATTTTCCCAATAGCTTATGCAGTGATAGCTGAAGCTGAAAGCAGAGAAACTTGGAGTTGGTTTCTTGTAAACCTTGGGCTAGATTTGGAGATTAGAAATAGCCATCATATTGCTTTCATGTCAGATAGACAGAAGGTGAAATTCTTTATTATTATTTTATATAGTTTACTATTTATGATTTTTTTTACCAACTTACATATTTTTTGCAGGGCTTGATTGGAGAAGTGAACGACTTGTACCCTAATGCTGAACATAGAAACTGTGTTAGGCATATGTACCAGAACTTTAGACAAAAACACAAAGGAAAGAACTTAAAAGACTTGGTATGGAATGCAGCAAGGGCTAGTAATGTGGTTATATTTAGAAAGTGTACGGAGGATATTGAAAATGAAGATAAAGAAGCCAGGGAATGGTTCAATCATCCAGAAAGACCATTTAATACCTGGACCAGATCAATGTTCAAGATACACACCAGATGTGACATGTTGCTCAACAACTTATGTGAGAGTTTCAATAGGTAATTTACTACTCCTTATAATCTAAATACTATTTCAATAGAAAATTTACATATTGTTTATATTTATAAATATTGTTTATAATTATATGTAGTATTGTTGTTTATTTATTTTAGATACATTCTTGATGCAAGAGATAAATCTGTAATTACTATGTTGGAGATGATCAAGAACAAGTTGATGAGGAGAATGTACACAAAAAGAATATGGATAGATAAGTTCCAAAAGAATATTTGCCCTAAGATAGAAAAAAAAACTAATCAAAATAAAAAATGAGGGTGCTATGTTTAAACCGGATTTTTCAGGAGGCCCTAAGGTATTAGTTGAAGGCCCCGGGGGGCCATACATTGTTGATTTGGTAAAAAAGACTTGTACTTGTAGGAGGTGGGATCTCACAGGTTTACCTTGCCCACATGCTGTAGTGAGTATCCTTGGCAATAATGAGAGATTGGAAGATTTTGTGGTGTCTTATTACCATGTTAAAACCTACAAGAATATTTACTCTTATTTTATCAACCCAACAAATCATGAGAATTATTGGCCTGTAGTGGAGAATGGTGGTGTAGTTATCCCACCTAAGATAGTGAAGAAAAAGAGGGGTAGGAAGCCTAAAAATAGGAGAAAGGAAGCCGATGAAATAGAACAAAAAAAAAACGCTGAAGCAACCAATAGGGAAAATATGAGGGCTAAGAAAAGGGCTGAAAAGAAGTCACATCAAAGATTATCTAAAACGGGCACCATAGTGATAAGCTGTTCAATTTGCAAGAAGATTGGGTATAATGCCAGAGGGCATTTTAAGTTTGAAGAAAATACTTCTCAGATGCCAGCGCAAGTAGCAACATCTTCTATTCTAAATCCAAATCAAGATAGTGATGGTGATGGTGACGGTGAAGGACCTAATATTATGCTGACCAATCACTCTACCATTACCGAGGTGATTCTTAATCTTTAATATTGTTCGATTGCATCTTAACACACAAACTAAATCTTCTTTTTTTCATCAGGGACCAATTCAAGATTTTAGTGCATCTAATGGGGTTGTTGCTCCTCCAACTGAAGTTGATTGTTCTTCACAACTTGATGTTATTCAACCTCTAGATGTTGTTGTTGTTTCAAAGAGAGGCAGGAATGTAAAGAGAAAAATCATGTCTGATTTCGTGGTTGATGTGCAAAAAAAGAAGTCTAGGGAATTTAAGAAACATTAGGTCTTGTAATTATTTTTTGGGTTTTGATCATACAGATACAGTCTTAATGACGCATTATGTTGTGTCCTTATGTCTAAACAGTTGCTATAGGCTGTCTGTAATTGCATGTTTATTGACAATTTTTGTTATGCACTTTAATTACACGTGTTGCTTATTAAGCAGTTTATTTGTATGCTAGTGTTGTTTAATAAGCAACATTTTAAAATTAATGGAATGGTAGTTTGTGAAAATATATTCTTATTATTCTTGTCTGCTTGTAATACATTTATATCGATAGACACAATAGTATTTTAACTTCACTAGAAGATTATAAATATGTTATGTGATTTGGATACAATAGTATTATAGCTTTAGTAGAGTTATAAAATGACTCGAATAGAGCATACAAACAAAATAAGAAATTTCTAGCATAGATTATTTTACTATTGAATAATTATGAATGTGCATTATGCAATAGAAAAGGCAAAAGCTTTGTAGTATAAGATAATCTTCTTAAACTAAAGAGGTTGTCGGGTGACGTTGGGCACTGGGCAGAAACGTTTTTTAATAGGTTGAAACCCATTTGGGTTTTGGGTCAAACCATTTTGAAGTGTGATATGGATCTAAAGTGGGCATGACCCATTTAAGCTTATGTGGCATTTATTTTTGAATTTTTTAATTGATTTTTATGCCATGTCATATTTATGGTAGGGGTATGATGCAAAATGATTTTTAAGTGACAATACTAAAGTTTAGTTACTTTTAAGTGACAAAAAATAGTTGAATGACTTTAGTGAAATTGGAAGATAGTTCAATGACCATCAGTGAAATTAACCCAACATTAAGGGTACAATTGTTATTGATTCTTTTCTTAGTTTCTTTACAATTGAGTTTAACTTTTATATACTAGTAATAAACATAAAATAAATTAATTTTTACGCTATCAAATTTCCTAAAAGATAATTAGGAAATTTGACTTTAACATTTCCATGACTTCACCTTCATATATGTAAAGATTCCTTGGCACTCTCAAAAAGAAAACTTAGGATTAAGGATTTTGCATGAAGTAAATAGAAATAAATGATTTGGGTTGTACAACAATATATCATTAACTTAATTAAGCTTCATTTTGTATGGCATCAGTATGAATACCGAAAGCTTTGGAAGCATTAATAAAATCTTGGTAAAGAATGGATTTGTAGAGAGGGGGATTAGATTCATTCAGCAAGACTTTTGCAGGCTCAACAATGCAGTTGGGAGCTGGATTGACAAAAATGGCAATCGATGTTCTTGCTTCCTTTGCATTTGTTACTACTCTGTGCTCCACACTTCTTAGTTTCCCGTTGCTGATAATCTAAAATGAAAAAGTTAAACAGGCACTTAGATAGTAGTGTCCAGTCCATACAATATATCATGTGCTAACACTTTATATATTTGCCTACTTGCTGCAAAAGCGCACTTCAAATAAGTTGTCTGTATTTGGGAAGTTTGCCAATCTTCTATCCCTAAAGACAGTTATATTCTTTATTATTCCCTCTGTCCCAATTTTTTTTTTTTTTTTTATAATTTTGTTTCTTTGACTATAATTTGCAAATATTTTAAAATTTCGTTTTTTCTTTTATAGAAAAAGTTAACAATTATGGTATCTTATGTAGTTTATATTTATGTTGAGTATAACTGAATTCAAGTATTTATGCATAAATTCACAGAGAGAATGGGATATATTAACTCTCATACTATGAATCCTACCATTCTTTATACAACAACAAGTGACCTCCAGGATATACGCAAACCTCAGAGGCGGATTCAAAATTTGGATCGTGGGTTCAACTTTCAAGATTTTTAGCATTGAACCCATTGTATTTTTAAAGTTATGGGTTCAGACATACCATTTGTTGCAATCTTAATGAATTTTTACACATAAATTTATGCTCCGCGGTGACAATGCTGGATTCAGATACTCTACATCCGGCTCTGGCAGACCTTACTCCTACAAAAGAGTCCTCGGCACATGATGGAAGAAAGGATGAAGCCCTTTAATGGGCTTAGATATCATGCATGATCCTTACTCACATATGGGCCTGACTATGCCCATTTAGCGCACTGCGAATCCACCGCACCACTACTCATAACTTCACAGAAAAGGATCTCCAGTATTTTGCTAAGAATGTAATTATTCCTATTGGTTCCAAATATTAGTCCATTTGCAAATTAAATCGGTGTAAAATATTTGATACATACCTCTAACTGGTTGCCTATGTTGACAACAAAAGCATTAGGAAGAGCCCCAACTCCCATCCACTGACTATCTACCAAGACTTGAAGCCCACTCACATTCCCTTGATAAATTATGGTTATGAGACTCGGATCAAAATGTTTCAGTATTCCTAATGCCAGGCTCGGATCTGGGCACGCTGGATAATTATTTGCTGACAACAATTGAACTCGGCTTTGTTCTTCAAAATATCCTGCTTCAATTCCTAATCCTTGGCATATCAGCTCCAGTATTGTCAAACTCAGCTTCCTTATTTCTGCTACGTATGTTCCCACTATTTTTCTGTAATTAATTCGTTTCCGACTAGATTAGATCCACTAGAAGTAGTTGAGCATATTGGTATTCTTTAGTTTAGTTACCTGTAGCTAGCTGGTTTATCAGGCCAACTTTGCATGCATTTCTCCAGAGGGTGACAAGTGTGTTTTATATTATCCCTCCATAAATGGACACCATCTTTAACTTCATCCTTGCTTCCAGTGTAGATCCACCCTTTCTTGGTTGATACATCTATATTTTGTTCGTCAGCCATGTCGAAAAACTCTTTAAATGTGGACATTGTTTGAGTCAAAACGTTTTCTGGGATTCCATGGTTGATCACCTGAAAATTCTTTGTTAGTCTAGACTCTAGACCATCCGCGGAATCAGAAATTTATACAAAATAAAAAGAAAAAAAAATGTCATTCTTTTGATTTCAATCAGGCATTTACACGAGGAGATTCACCAAAAAAGAAATGTCACACTTGTCATTTGAATCTGCACCTAAAACAACTTTTGAACGTACTTTGCCATTACACTACAATCTTTCCTTAAGGTAAGGGAATTCAACGGTTCAATAGAACCCTCTTGAATCTACATAACTCCACCCTCGTCTAGACTTAAGAAGAGGATTAAAGATATAGACACAATAAATTCAAAATAGGTTCGATTTCATGGATATATATACAAGATATATATGTTCGTGTTTTAATTTAGATCCACATGTAGTACTTAAATAAACTACTCTCTTATCTTGGAAACACTACTAAAAATCCGCCAAAAAGCGACCAAAAATTTGCGACCAAAATTGGTCTACCAAAA
>MDKH01182163.1:0-15171 GCA_005239495.1 Nicotiana undulata | reverse complement strand
GTGCACAGCAGCTGGTGTGACCGCAGGTGCGGTTGCCCAGCCGCAGGTGCAGGACCGCCCTTGTGGTCCCAGCCTCGCAGGTGTGACCCTTCTCGCAGGTGCGACCCAGGCGCCGCAAGGGCGGCTCCGCAAGAGCGATTTCTTTTCCGCAGGTGCGGCCCCTTTTGGGCTGGCCCAAGTCCGCAGGTGCGATATTTTTTCCGCACCTGCGTCACCGCAGGTGCGATCCTTTTTCCGCACCTGCGATACACCAGGTGCGAGTCCCCTTCCGCAGGTGCGAAAATTGCCCAGTTGAAATATTAATTTCCAGAACAGTGTTTAGACGGGATTCCTCCAAAAATACACGAACTCCTCCTTCTCCAAGCCCCTTAGGCATCCATTGAAGCTTCCTTTCACCAATACTTCGTGGGTTAGTGAATCTTAACTTGTTTTCTTCATTTTCCATTAATCTTTATTGAATTCCTAAGCCTAAAACATGCAATTTAAGGTAGAAATTGGGGTAAATGGGTAGTGTTAGGTTTTTGGGATTTTTGGGTGATTCAACCCCAATTTGGGGTCGAATCTTAAAACAAATTATATATTCTTAATCGTGGAGATATGGATGATCGGGTTTTGGTCCGAACCTCGAGTTCGACCACGTGGGCCCGAGGTCAAATTTTGAAATTTTAGGAAGAATGATTAGGAATGGGTAATTAGGCTATGTGTTTGAGTTATTGAGTCATTATTGTTATACTTGAGTTGAATATGTCTAGATAATATTGTTTTGGGGCTGGATTATAAAGGAAAGGCGGTGTTAGAGGGTTGATCGCTCTATTTTGGACCCGAGGTAAGTGACTTGCCTAACTTCGGTGAGGGAATAGGTATTGTTTGCTACGTGTTTTACTTGTTAAGCATGTTCGTTGCATAGGTAGAGTACGAGTACCTATGTGATGAGAGTCTAGCATGACCGTGAGTCTAACATGATAGTAATCGTAGCTTTTCTTCCATGTCTTTTATATTATGAAATTGCCATTATTTGTAATAGTATGTTGTTGGTTGTGGTGAAAGAATGAGACGTAAATTGTTGTTGAGGATGAATATTTGTTGTCAAAGATACTCTGTTGAGATTGGTATAGCTGAGACCCTTGCCGGGCAATTGTGTGTTTAATATTGATATGTACCCCCTCGTTGAGCATTATTGTCTTGCATTTCTATTATATTGAAATTTCCTTGCCATTGATATTTATACTGTTCTGGTAAGGAAGAGGGGTGATGTTATTGTTATGCACGAGGGGACATGCCGTGCCGAGTGTTGATATTGTTATATATGCACGAGGGGACATGCCGTGCCGATTGATATTTATTATATACACATGAGGGGACATTCCGTATTGTGATATTGCGATATATGCACAAGGGGACATGCCGTGCCGATCTGATATTTGAGATTATGCACAAGGGGACATGCCGTGCTCTGTTATTTGATTGATTCCCGTATACTGATAGCTGTTTCTTCGATTTCTGTTTTTTACTTTCCAGCCGCATTCTCACTGTACCGTTGTGAACTAGATGTTGTTTTCCTGTATCCCCAGCATGTACACATATCTTATTTTATCGTTTAAGTTCCGATATTATTGCTGCCCCGTTAATACTTTTCCCCTATTTGTTCCTATATCTCTTCTATTTGATCATACTTGTTTTCATTATCGATTAATTCTTGTACATATATCTGCTTAGACTAGGACATGTGATCGTATTATGCTAAGTGCAACCTCGTCACTACTTCGGCCGGGGTTATGCTTGGCACTTACTCAGTATATGGGGTCGGTTGTACTGATACTACACTGCACTTCCTTGTCTTGTGCAGACCCTGCTACCGGACCCCGTGGAGCGTTCTGAGGGAGATACCTTCAGTCTACATCAGAGCTTCGAGGTATACACTGGCGTCCGTGGATCCCGAGGCTTCTTTCCTTTACCGCTTCATTGTCTTTCTCCTTTATTTCCAAGACAGTGTTGTACTTTCATTCCAGACTTGTATTTAGTATTCTAGTAGTTAGTCCGTGAGATTGTGACACCCCGGTTTTGGGAGTTTACGTTATTTCATGCTTGTTATGTTCTTACTTTCCGCATTTAAAGTTTCATTATTTTTATTAGCGATGTTTTAGGGATTCTGTTGGGAATATGAAAAAAGGGAAAAGCATGTTATCGATTTTCGGTTAAACGGTTGCCCCACTATTATTTTAGTATGAGATGAAAAATGGTTAAAGTTGATGAGTTAGCGTTTTATTCCGTATTGAATGATTTTAAATTGCTATTGCATGTTATACGTTGGCTGGCCTAGCGGGTTCAATGTTAGGCGCATTCACGGCCTAAAGGGGGGGAATTTGGGTCGTGACAACTTCTGCCTACTATGTGTTTACCATACATGCTTTATCTGTCCCCAATCCCCAATTACCCCTGTGTGAAGGCTGGTTCTGTGAAGTGTTGTTGAACCTGTTCTGGTACTGTGTTTGGTCTGTTATTTGTTTGATTACCCAACTCTTGTCAAAAGGCTGTTTTTACTAAACATTTCTCTCTTCTTTACAAAACTATTTCAACTAAGTCTCTTTGCAACATTGTTTTCCTAAAACCTTTTCAAAACTATATCAAACACTCTCACTCTACTCTTAGGTCCTTACGTTCTGCCCCTCCAATGTGTGACTGCTTAGGGGTCCCTATGAGATCCCTCTGAACTCTGATGCATTGGAGTTGGCTCTTCAACACTGCACTTACTCAATTATGGTTGTGAAATCTGGGTATGAGCACTGCCCAGGATCCCTTGAGGTCCTTAGGGAACTCTGACACACCCGGATATGAGAAAGGCTATGAAACATTTGGTACATGAGGTTCTGGGCAGTTTTGGTATAATCTGGGCCTATTTTCAGGCTCCCTATAGTGTAACTTCTTATTTTTCTTTATCTATTCATGTAATTCATTCAATATTGGTCTGTAATAATTGTTGTAAACGAATATTGGGGATTGGCTAGTGAAAGGGGAGGGTAGTTATGTATGTTATCTATATCAATTGGTAGAAACCATGCCTTAGATTTACATTTCCTATATGTGCATTAGAATCCCTGTTTAGGATCAATATATTCCAATCATGCATTAGATACCATGTTCTTAGGTTTCATGTACACTGTTTTAACATCTCATTTGACATTATTTTTTATCACTTAGAAGTCCTGTTTCTAGGCTAAATAATAGGATTAACAAAGAGCTGTTACTCATGTGCATTCATGCCTTTACAAATCCTACCCCTTGCATTAGACACCATGTCCTTAGGTACTGCTTCAACATCACATTGACACTGTTGCATGTTTACGTTTATCATTTAGAAATCTTGTTGTTAGGATAATTAATGTAAACTACACAAATCCTGCCAAACAACTCAGCAATTCTATATGCACTTAGAGATCATGCTTTAGGAATCATATCGTAATCATTCTGTATCTCTATGTACGTAGTAGATACCATGCCCTCAGGTCTCGTTTAAAACGCATAGTTAAATTACTAATGCATGAAAAAGATACAAGACCGCCTCATATTTGACCACCTTATTTAAATAAACTGGAAATAATCCCTGCATATTTTGTAACACTTAGAACAACATGCTTTAGGTATAACAACTTCTAAACCATTTTAACTCTGATGATTATTATGCATTTCTACCACGCCTAGGCAAGCCTTAGGTAATCAACTTTTATAAAACTGGAAAAACTGTCTCTTTGTGTTTACTGCTTAATGGTTAAAGTGCTTAAATCAGTAGGCAAACTGATTAGGGCCACTGTTTTTGCGTTTATAAAAGCTGCATATTTTCTATGTTTTGATATTCACTTAAACATCATGCCTTAGGGTCCTGTCTAATAAAAATACCTCTTGTTTGTGTTTGAGACGTGCTGTTTATGTGCATTATCTGTGGAGGTAAAACTGAGCCTCTTAATTGCTTCTTTCCTGCCTTTATCTGCTAAAGTCCTATTTGTTTTTGCCTGTCGCATAGTATTTTCTTCTTTTAACCTTAGGGGTCTGTCTAGAACTGCCCATAGGTAGAGGTCCTCCTAGACCATCAAGAAGGGATGGGTAACAACACGCATAGAGATTTCTAAATAACACTCGCTTAAATAATCGCAAAGGGGTGGGAAAGGGTAGTTTACTTAAATAAAATGAAAAGATTTAGTTATTGCATGTAATAACAAAATTTTGAGATTATTTATTTACTTGTAATAATAACTATTAAGTAAATCTATTCATGTCCTTTTTCATAATTTGATACTTAAAAGCACTTTCTGAAAAGCTTGGCCAAATACAAATAATTGCTCAAAAGTGTTTTTCAGAGAGATTAGCCAAACACAAACTGCTTCTCTTAAAAAGTACTTTTTTTCAAAAGCACTTTTGAAAAAAGTACTTCTCAAAATAAGCCAATTTTTCCAGCTTGGCCAAACAGGCTATTAAACTTTTTCTCGAAAAGCTATACTCTAGCTTATTCTAGAAAACACAACAACTCGTCAAACAAATAAAAGACAATCTAAGTCTAAATCTCATTGAATTCTAGTAATGTTGGCTTAGATCTATTGTTCATTGAATTTTAAATTCTTCTAAGTAGTATAAATCACTCATAAATTCTGGCCAATTCATTTGTGGAACTTGTTAGATATATAATTCTATTCAACTTAGAGTGCAACTTACCAAATTAAACTAGAAGAATATCAAAGTAAAAAAATTCATTCATATCGAATCTTAAAGTCCTAAATTTAGTTTTACCAAAAATAAATTATTAATTATAATTATAATTATAATTGTAATTATTTTGTCCAATATGAAGTAATGTTACATTGATGTAATTAACTAAAATGAAAGGTAAATAGAATATAAAAAAGTACAGCTCACCTACTTGTTATGCTTTGCTCTTACAGATCCAAAATGAAAAGTGTTGATGATAAGTGAAAAAAGCATTCAATTTTATCACATAGCCCTCAACAGTCTTCGCCGAAGAATCATTAACGGTGACATGTTCTGTTTGAACTTCAGATGTCCCATTCCTCGTTTGTTCAATGCAGAAATTTTAATTTTATACACCATTTTTCTATAATCACACTTTAGCTAGTCATTGAGAGGCATAATATATTTATTCCTCGAGAAGAAACCAATTTGTGGGGCATTTGCACCTATATCCGTTTTTAGGGTCACGTTTTAACTTATACCCGCTTTGCAAAATAAATTGCAAGCGTATCTATTTTTCGCATAAACATCAGGCATACGGGCTTGGAGTATCAAAGACAATCACACAAACTTCAGCATTCTAGGAGACGGGCTTGAAGTTGTTTGTAATTGCTGAACTTAAGCATTCTACTTGCTGAAATTTTGTTCTCTATTTGTTGTACTTTAGCATGTTTTAGCTGAAGTTTTGTCCTGATTCAATAGTTTTATCGTAAAGCTTTTTCAAAAACTTCAGCAGAAGATGCTAAAGTTATTTAGTTCATTTGTAAAAATTTCAGCACTAAATAAGCTGAAGTTTTGTCCTAGATTCATTAGTTTTGTCATAAAGCTTTTCAAAAACTTCAGCAGAAGCTACTGAAGTTATTTAGTTCATTTATAAAAACTTCATCACTAAATAAAATGAAGTTTTGTCCTGGATTCATTAGTTTTGTCATAAAGCTTTTTCAAAAACTTCAGCAGAAGATGCTGAAGTTATTTAGTTCTTTTGTAAAAACTTCAGCACCAAATAAGCTAAAGTTTAGTTTTGTCATAAAGCATTTTCAAAAATCTTTAGTAGAAGATGTTGAAGTTATTTAGTTCATTTGTAAAAACTTCAGCACTAAATAAGCTGAAGTTTTGCACAGGTAGCCGGAAGAAGGAGCGCCTGTAGTTGTAAAACTTAGGGTATAAGTTAAATAATTTTAAAAATATGGATAGAGATTAAATGGGGGCAACTAAATAGGACCCCGTGCAATTTTTACCAATTTGTGTTCCTAAATAAGTAACTTTCCAAAAGAAAAAAATAATAGAAACTAATCTTTCAAGAAGGAGACTATATTGTTGAAGAATCTTAGTTCAATTTAAAGTTATAGTCATTATTATAATTTTCTACCTAGCTAGTTCAAATACAGAAGGATATATGTAAGTGACATGTATATAAAGAAAAGATTAAACTCCTAAATATTAGAGATTTCTACATAAGGGATTATTCCTAAAAAGTAAGAAAAATTTAAATGATTATTTTGTCTAGCGTGAACTCCATGTTTAAAAGGATAAAAATATAAACGATATTTCGCCAGGAGCTTTCGTGCTTTTTAAAAAGATGAACGATATTTCACAAAAAATCTTTCTCAATTTTTTTTATTTTTTCATAGATAATCAAATTATATAGCATCATTGATTTTATTTGTATGAGTGATTGTAAATCTATAATTAAGAATAAAGAAAAGCGAAGGAGTGGCAGCAGAAATTAGCCAATTTAGTTATAGTTCCTATCTAGTCTTTCTTATTATTTTGTCGTTATTTTTACTAAGATAATTGTAACGATCCGACCGATTATTTTGAGTTCTAGCACAGCGTTCGGCGGTTTGAGGCCATGGATAGCTTCACTTCAGGTATTATGACTTGGACATGTGGTCGAAATTGAATTTCGGGAAGTTCGGAGTTGATTCGGGAAGAAAATTCTAATTCGGAAGCTTTAAGTTGGAGGAATTGACTAATGTTGGACTTTTGAGTAAATGACCTCGAAATCGAGATTTAAATGTTCCAACAGGTCCGTATGATGATTTTGGACTTGGACGTATGTCCGAATTGAGTTTTGGATGGTCAAGGAGCATTTCAGCGCATCATTTCAGAAGAATTTCATAAATTTGTGATGAAGTGCATTTCAATGTTATCGATGTCCTTTTGGGATTCCGTGTCTAAGAATTGCTCCATACGGTGATTTTGGAATTGGGAGCGCATCCGGATATGGATTTGGAGGTCCGCAGGTCATTTGGGTCAATTGGTGAAAGTTAGAAATTTGAAGGTTTTTGAGAAGTTTGACATGGAGTGGACTTTTTGATATCGGGGCCGGAATCGGATTCTGGAAGTTCGAGTAGGTCTGTAATGACGAATGTGACTTGTGTGCTAAAATTTGAGGTCAAACGGATGTGATTTGATAGGTTCGACATCGAATGTAGAAGTTTGAAGTTCTAAAGTTCATTAAGCTTGAATTGGAAAGTGATACATGATTTTGCTGTTGTTGGATGTGATTTGAGGCCTCGAGCAGGTCCATGTTATGTTATGGGACTGGTTTGTGTGATTGGAAGGGGTCTCAGGGGCCTCAGGTGTGTTTCGGGATGGTTTAAGATCATTTTGGGCTGTTTTGCAATAGCTGATGTTGGTGTCTGGTGTTGTCCTTCGCGAACACCAAGGGTCTCACGCGTTCGCGAAGAAGAAATGCAGGCTGAGGATATTTATTCTATGCGAACGCGACACAGGGGCCGCGAACGCGGAAGAGGCTAGAGCAAGCTTACACGAACGCGACGCAGTGGTCACGAACGCGAAGAAGGAAGGAGAAGCTGGGCCTAAGAAAATTGACCAAGCAAGAGAGAAATGAGTTAAACCGAGAAAAATCCCAACTTGCCAACATATACGCTGCCAAGGAGATCCTTCATCGCGAACGCAGCATGTCCCTCGCGTTCGCGAAGCACCCTCAGCTCCTGCTCCGAAAATCTTCTCCCCGGACGCGATCTTTAATAAGCTTCCCCTTCGCAAATGCGACCATACCTCTGCGAACGCGGAGGACAAGCCATGCCCAACTTGCCTTTCATGAACGTGACGGGACTATCGCAAACGCGGAGCACCACTATCCAAACCTTCGCGAACACGACTCACCTATCGCGAACGCGATGGACAAAATACCTCCATCTCCAATCCTCCTTGCGAACGCGTGCTCCCCATTGTGTTTGCGAAGGACCACACCAGAAACCAGCAACTGTAAAGAACTCAAACTTGGTCCGGAACCATCTTGAAACACACCTGAAGCCACCAAGACCCCCTCCAATCATACCAACCAATCGCAATACCTTATTCAAACTTATCCAAAGGCAAACTACGAATAATATCAATACTACGAACCAACGATCAAAATCCTTCTTCTAACTTTCAAGCCTTCAAACTTTGGCGAACGTGTCCGAATCACTCTTTGACATACCAGATCACGACCAAGCTTTACGCACAAGTTTCCATCAATAAAATGAACATATTCAAGGTCCCGGAACACGACCTGGAGTCTGATAACATCAAAGTACACTCTAAGTCAAGCCTAGAAAATTTCAAAACCTTCAAAATACAAACTCTCAATAATAAGGGCCGAATCGCTCCCGGACCATCCGACACATTAACCCGAACACACACCCAAGTACAAAATCACCTTGGGAACCTATAGGAACCTTTAAATCCCAATTCCGAGGTATTTTACTTAAAAGTCAAACCTTGATAAACTATTCCAACTTAAAGCTTCTGAATTGAGATTATTATTCTTCCAAATCAACTCCGAAATTCTCGAAAATCAAAACCAACCACATGTGCAAGTTATAATATATAAGGTGTCTTGCACTTACCCCTACCACCACAATCCATGCGAGTCCATTAGTTCAACTCAGACTAAAGATCTTTCCTTCTACCTTAGCCCACAAGCATTAGAACCAAATCCCAGCATTTGAAATTTCCTATAAGGTCTGATTCTTGCATACCTACATTGTATCAATCTTCACAAGATGTACCCACACATACATATACCTCCTAATCATAGCTTCATGACCCAACGCATAATTCATATGCCCATAGTAATATCCTCCAACTACAATAGCTATAATTTACGAACTTGATGCCCGTAATATACCTCATGACACGTACAAGCCATTTTCCAACTCTTGCAATGATGCAACGATGAAAGAGATGTGTAGAAACTCATAACCACCCATCGAATCAATAACTCATGGAGTCTCTCTGCTCGACAAGAACTATTTCCACATTCTGAACTAGTTAGTGACATTTTCCTTCCAAACATACAATATATAGATCCACCTGCGCTGGTTCTAGGTCCAGCGACCTTCTCTCACCCAGTACAAACATCTTAGGCAATAAACCACAGCAACCACCATCTAAAATATCATATGACTCCATCAATGTGCTAACAAGACACAACTCGAATATGACTGATAAGGAAAAAAAACCGAGTACATAATTATTCATCCCACGTAATGACTAAAACAGCCAAACAAATGCTATGAACCTATCTCAAAGATGAGAAAAAAAAACATACAGGATAATTACAAGGAATCGTACCCAAAATCTCACTATTACAGCGTGCAACCTGATCCACACATGATACCGTGCAACCCGATCCAAACATCATACCCATGGCGGCGTGCCACCCGATCCACACATGACAATCAATATAAGAATACCCATCAAACCAAATTCTCATACCCACTAAACACACGTTTATCAACCACAAGCATGCAAAGTGTAAAAATATAATCTTGTGGAGACGGATAGTGTTATGCGCTAGAAAAAGCCAAGCACGACTAATGTGCAATAAACAACCATCATCTCGAGAGCCATCTCGCTCATATAACGCCATAAGCTACACAGGATCACAACACACGTGTGAATAATCAAGATGTCTCACCACTCACATGGCCTAATAGAGTAATACATGGAATAGATGACAAGAATAACATCCAACGCTCGAAGACTCATCCATAAGCAATGCTATGCTGAATAAGCATATGTGATCTGACGTAGAATATACATTCACATTAGGTCTACAAACGGACCTCATAGCCGATTTCGATCATCTCAAAATAAGTCAATAACCTTCCAAATATCCACAATGAACCTATCCATGACACATACAACTAACCTTCAAATGCGGAACAAACTTCTACAGTCCGCAACCAAAGGAATAGAGCGTCTGTAAGCACGTAATTTTTGACCCGTACACTAGAATTATTCTTAGTAGTTTTAGAATATTTCTTTGAGTTTATTTCTATAGGATTTCACTCTATTATTAATTTTAAGTCTAGCTTTTTAAGCATAAAAATTAAAAACTACAAAAATAGTTCCTTCCTATTATGCATTATTATTTTTCTCCTAAAGTCATTAGTATTATTTAAAATATAATATGGTTTAACATATTTATCTCTGTCTTTGTCTTACTATAATTTTTAAAAAGAAAAAAAGAACAGAAAAATAGTCTTATTTGTTACCTCAAAGCATAATATTAGTATTTTTGCAATTAGAACAATCTTATTTAATTAGCATGAATTAATAGTAGTAGTATTTTAATTTTAGGATAAGTAAATTAATTTGGATTTGTGCTCAATTCATAGTATGGAGTTAGTCCATTTTTAGCCCAATTCAACCAATTTACTTAGCCCATTACCCCCAAAGCCCAACCTCCCTTACCCTTTACTAACCTTAAGACCCTTCAAGACCCCTTTTTCTTCTTCACCAAAAAACCCTAGAAAAACACAAACTCCACCACCCCTAACTCACTACCGCCACCGCCGGCAGCCTTCTACACCTCCGCCGGCCTCCACCTCCCTTCACCTAGACATCCATCTCCCTCAGCTACCTACTGTTGACCCCCAAAAACCCTAGAGCCATCAGCACACTACCCTTCCACACCCCTTGCTTCCGCCGACGCCAAACCCTAGAGGTCTCCGTCCGCATCTCCCCTTCTCCACCTTCTGCCGCCGCACCCTCACCACCTAAGCTCGCTGGAGAAGAACCAACCAGAGCCCCCCTTCTCTCTTATGTCTCATCCGCAAGCACCATCCCTACACCACCACCAGAGCCGCCACCAAACCTCCACCCTCTGAACCGTAGAAAAACCTTTCTTCTTCTTCAACCCTAATACCCTCTCCTACACTAAAGGCAACCGCTGGCCACCAACCCTAATAACCTCCACACCCCTACCACTGTCTCCAGCCATCACTCCCTAACTCTCAAAGAGATCAGCCTCCACCCCGCTACCCAACTCGCCGGAAAAAAGCACAACAACGAGAAAGAGAATGATAAAGGAACTCTTGATCTCATCCAAAAAAGAGCCACACCTGACCTGAGATCGAATCAAAACCCTCACTCTTGAAGAAAACTATGTGGAGAAGACTTTCTACAAGTTTCAGACTCTAAGCCAACTCTGATCTACCCCTAAATCCATTCGGTTTTTCACTGCCACCGTCATCTCCTTATCTCCGTCTACGACGTCTTTCCAACCCGCAATTCCTTTCTTCTCTCGCCACTTCGGTACTGCTTCTGAAAATGTTGTGAATAAGAGTGTGGAGGATGTAATACCAATTGGGACCGGTCACAAGCGTGAAGAGCTTGAAGCTTTGCTTCAAGGAAAGGAACTTCTAGACATTAACTTTCCTGAACGTCCTTTTGGCACAAAGCTTTCCAGTTCCGATTCGTGTTCTGTGCGCAGTTCGTCAAATTTTTGAGTTCAAATCAGTGAAACAATTAATTTTCAGCTATATTGAGGTCCATTTCTCACTCATCTCTTCTTCAATTATGTGTGTTCTTATAATTATTGGATTGAATGAAGCGAACTTGTGCGTATTTTCTTGAGATTATTTGTGTATTTGTTCGGATGGTATTTGTATTATCATCATGTTCAATTCTCGTTAGTTTAAGGACTAAGAAATTTCGTGATTGTTGAGTGATTAATGTATCACTAAGTTTAATTAAGATAAAGAAGGAAACAATGAAGTAAGGATTTTGGATTTAATGGGTCATGAAATGAATCTTTCCAGTTTTAATCTGTCACGACCCAAATTTTCAACCCACGGGATCGTGATGGAGCCTAACACCATACTTGTTAGGCAAGCCTATGTTAGAGGAATTCGATACTTTAAAAAATTAAATTATAACACTAAGTCTAAAGTTATCAAATAAACGAATTCTGAATAAAATGAGAAATAATAAAGGAAACTCGAAGCTAATTATAATATGTAGCTACCCAGGGTTTGGAGTCAAAATTCACGAACTACAAAATAATTGGCTCAAGCAATAATGTATAACTGTTTTGAATCAAATAAAATAATGTAAGGCCCCGGAAAATTTTGCTAAGCAATATAGGATTCGGGTTACCAGGTAGACTAATTATAATATTTTATGTGCTTTAAATATGATGTAAATGAATTGGATGTTGTGAATAAGTGCATGAGTCATATAAAAAGTGATGTGAGGTCCACGGGGAAGCCTAAGGCTAAGCCAAATGGGAAACTTTAATAACAGGCTACAATTCCAAAGCTATTTGCACCAGTCCACACCTTGAACGCGCATATATATATATATATATATATATATATATATATATATAAGGTATTAAGTGACGAGCAACCTATCCAATGAAAGGTATTTGAGTCTAGTTTCCAACGCTTCAAACCGTTCGTTATTTGGACATTCCTACGCAAAGTTATGATCAAATTACCAAAGGCTGGAAACATGCGATCCTGTGTCAAATCTGCGATCGCATTCCTGTCGCATTTTTGACTCTGCGATCGCAAATCTATCGCAGATTGGGCCAGTGTAGCCCAGTTTTAGGCACCTATTTTGCAATTCATTCTTCGGCCCACATTCTTATTTGGCAGTCCATTCTGCGATCACATACCCTGTTCCGGAGGCTTATTTTTCCTATTTTTATAACCCGATCCTATTTTCATAAATAGGTTTAGGGGCTTCATTTGGGGTCATTTTCTACTGATTTTAGAGAGATATGAGAGCACATAGAGAGAGAAAGAAGGGCCCTAACTTCATAAGCATCCAAATCTTTCTATTCTTCAAGAATCAAGAAAGATAACCATAGATTGTCCTCTATCCGGGTAAGTCCTGCTTCCAAAAATTTCATGCAAGAGGTTAAAGGTTCAAATATGTGGTGGTGGTGGTGGTGGTGGGGGGGGGGGTTAGAAATAGGCCATGCATGTGGGACTAAGCTGTAGTATGTGATGTTAAAGAATTAATTTGGGTAGTTCATGTTAAAATTGGTTGAGGGAAGAAGGGATTACCATTTCTAAACCTTGTAGTCTACTTTGCATGTTAGGTGTTTGACAAAATTCCTAAGAGAGTCACACCATGGGTAATCTTCCTAATTATTAATCGATTTCCGCTATCTCCTTATAGATTGTTATGGCTAGAGGTGTTGGTGTATTGTATAAACTTAAGGAAAAGCTCCTTGAGGTATGTATGGCTCACTTTCACCTTTGTAAAATCCTCTAGTTGGTGCCCGAGCATACGGTATGTGTACTTTGTCTAAGAATATGTGAATTGATTATTCTAATGTGTTGAGACGTAAGATTCTATTCTCTGATTGTCCTAGTTGATTGCCATACCACCGTGCTGTATGAGATTATGAAAATGGCGATTCCTTGTGCTTACTCTATCATGTGCAAAGCTCGTTAACTATTGAATACCTCGGTATGAAATGATGTACTACCAAACGAAAGAAATGATAACGAATCCAATTGTTGAATGTATCTAAGTGCTAAATGCTGTGTAGTAAATATATCTAATGCAACTATATGTTGATGCTCGTTATATGCTTGAACTTATCAATGTGAAGGAAAGTGGTACTAAATGAGTGAAAATGGTAATGAACTCAATTGTTGAATATATCCAAGTGTTGAGGGATGTGTAGTGAATGATGGGAAACAAAAGTGAATTGAATTGACTAATCTAAATGGTTATGGAGTACCGTACATGACTCACTGCATGGTAGAGATTATTGTGCCTTTGCTTTCATATGGCTGTTCGGTTGTTATGAATTTACACTCTCGATGATGAAAATCTTTGTGACTGAATTGATTGGATGATGTTGCTATTAAATACATTGTTGAACGTATCAAAGTGCTAAAGGTTGTGTAGAAAATGATGAAAGTGAATATGGACTGATTTTATTGAGTTAAATGATTGTGGCAACACCATATATGAATTACTGATTGGTAACGATCATTGTGTCTTGATTTCACATAGTTATGGGTTGATATGAACTTATGTTCTTCATGATGAAGATTCTTTGTGATTTAATTGTTGGTGATTGTTGTTATGAAACGTGATTGTCTGATGGGATCGGGTTGCACGCCGCAACACGGGGAAATAAGGGTGAGTGAGGTAATAAGGGTGGCCGAGGTAATAAGGATGGAATGTGATTATGTTGAAATGAGAATCTGTGAAACCCTTGAATATGGTGGCATTAAAATGAGAATCTGTGAAATTCTTGAATATGGTGGCATTGAAATAAGAATCTGTGGAACTCTTGAATATGGTGGTATTGAAAGGGGAATCTGTGAAACTCTTGATTTTGGTTGTTCCTGGTTCTGTGCAATACTTTTTGGTTCTATTAACTGTCTCTTATCTGTGTATTGCTTGATTGTACTTAGGGTAAAGTTTGTTCATACATACTAGTACTATTCCACAGTTTACCGGGGGTGCTACATCTTTTATATGGATGTCGGTGGTTCCATAGCAGGTAGCTCAGCCCGCCATTAGTGGTGCCTCCTCTTCATCTATTTAGCAGTGTGGTGAGCCCCTCTTCTCCTCGGGGTCGTGTGTGGATTATACCACCCTCTTTTGCTTATGTTGTAAAGGTATAGCTAGGGCCTTGTTGCCAGCAAGTTGTGTAAAACCTTTAGTATTCGTAGAGGCTCCGTAGACATGATGTGGGTGTGTAGTATATATGTGTTTTTGGGTAGTAACTGTACGTACTTGGAAATCGTGGTTCATGTTGGAAAGTTATGTATGTTTGGATATCAATCATTGAAATGCTAAAAGAGGAAAAATGAAATTATGTTGTCAAATGTACTTTGAATCTAAATTCGCCTAACTCACATGAAATAATGTATGTTATGAACGCGGGGTAATACGTTGGGTAGGAAAGGTAATCCAGGTACGCTTGACTGGGTTCATCTGGTTAGGCGCCGGTCTCGTCCCTAGATTTTGGGGCGTGACAAACTTGGCATCAGAGTCTATGGTTTTAAAGTGTCCTAGGATGTCTCGGAGCCGTGTCTAGTAGAGCCCTTCTTATCGATGTGTTGTAGACCACATCTATAATTAGGGGGCTATATGGACATTTAGGAATTTTACCCTTCTTTGATACTCCAATCGTGCGATAGAGCTCAAGTTAGG
>MDKH01095445.1:0-14140 GCA_005239495.1 Nicotiana undulata | reverse complement strand
GATCGCATAGTGTAACAGTCTACTCCCAGGCACGAAGCTATGTGATCGCGGACCAATCAATGATATCGCATAGAGTAATGGAACTGACACCAGCAAAGTGAAATTACACTACATTTTTCATGCATTTCACACCCCTTTTGCTACCCGAAACTCACCCGAGCCCTAGGGTCTCAAAACCAAAAACACACAGATCCCAAATCATCTTACGGACTTATTCAAGCATTTAGATCATCAAAATATCATCAAAAACAAGGAATTAAACCTCAAAACTCATAGAATTTTCTTAAAACTTCATAAAGCTTAACTTTTTCCAATTTTGATCCGAAACACGTCATTTCAAGTCAATTTTACACCAAATTTCACAGATAAGACAAATAACATATAATAAACCTGTTCCGCAATCCGGAACCATAATACGGGCCCATTAACACAGTTTTCACATCAAAGTTCATTTTCAAAATCCTTTATCATTTTCAGAAAACAATTTTCTTTAAAAATTCATTTCTCGAGCGTGGGACCTCGGAATTCGATTTCGGGCATACGCCCAAGTCCCATATTTTTCTACGGACCCTCCGGGACCGTCAAATCATTGTCCGGGTACGTTTACCAAAAATGTTGACCAATGTCAACCTTATTCATTTAATTATCATAAAATTCCATTTTCATCAAATTTCAACATAATGACTTCCCCGCTACACGCCCGGCCTGCGCACGCGCATCGAGGTGAGATTAACGGAGGCTTTCGTTGTCTCGGAATACAGATTTAGCTGGAATTACTTAGGATGACCTTTTGGGTCATCACAATCTCCACCTCTAAAACAAAATTTCGTCCTCGAACGGATAGAGAAAAGGACCCGAGTCTGAGAAAAGATGGGTATAACGACTCCTCATATCGGACTCGGACTCCCAGGTAGGTGCCTCGACAGGCTGACCCCTTCACTGAACACGGAACGAAGGATAACTCTTCGAACTCAACTGGCGAACCTGCCTATCTAATATAGCTACCAGCTCCTCCTCATAAGTCAGGTCCTTCTCCAACTAGACACCGCTGAAGTCAAGAATATGTGATGGATCTGCAATGTACCTCCGGAGCATGGATACATGCAACAATGGATGCATTGCTGATAAATGCGGTGGCAACGCAAGTCCGTAGGCCAGCTCTCCTACCTTATCCAAAATCTCAAATGGACCAATATACCTAGGGCTCTATTTGCCCTTCTTTCTGAATCTCATCACGCCTTTCATAGGCGACACTCGAAGGAACACCTGGTCTCCTACCATGAAAGCCAATTCTCAAACTCTACGATCTGAATTAACTCTTTTGCCTGGACTGAGCTGTACGAAGTCTATCCTGAATAAGTTTCACCTTGTCCAAGGCATCCTGGACTAACTCAGAACCCAATAACCTAGCCTCTCCGAGCTCTAACCATCCGACTTAAGATCGAAATCGCCTACCATACAACGCCTCTTACGGAACCATCTGAATGCTTGACTGGTAACTGTTGTTGTAGGAAAACTCTGCTAAAGGCAAGAACTGATCCCATGATCCACCAAAATCAATAACACAAGCTTGCAACATAGCCTCCAAAATCTGAATAGTACGCTCGGACTGTTCGTCCGTCTAAGGATGAAATGTTGTGCTCAACTCAATCTGAGTACCCACTCTCGCTGAAATACTCTCCAGAAATGGGAGGTAAACTGAGTAACTGTGTCCGATATAATGGATAAGGGCACACCGTGCAATCTGACAATCTCTCTCATATAGATCTGAGCCAACTTCTCTACTGAAGATGAAACCGACATAGGAATGAAATGTGCAGACTTGGTCAGCCTATCTACAACAACCCATACTGCATCAGCCATCCTCGGAGTCCGTGGAAGCCCAACTACAAAATCCATCATGATGCGCTCCCACTTCTACTCAGGAAACTGAATTTGCTGCATCAAACCACCGGGTCTCTAGTGCTCATACTTAACCTGCTGACAATTCAAGCACCGAGCTACATAGGACACAATGTCCTTCTTCATTCTGCGCCACCAATAATGCTGCCGCAAGTCCTGGTACATCTTTGCGGCGCCCAGATGAATGGAATACCGGGAATTATGGGCCTCCTACAATATCAACTCACGAATACCATCAACATCGGGTACACAAATATGACCATGCAGTCTCAAAACTCCCTCAGCATTGACTATGACCTTCTTGGCACGTCCGTGCCGAACTGCATCTCTAAGAGCACACAAATGACAATTATCATACTGCCTGGCGCGAATACGATCATACAACAAAGAACGAGCGACGGTATGGGCCAAAACACTGCCAGTCTCAGAAACCTCTAATCTAACAAATCGATTGGCTGACGCCTGAACATCCAAAGCCAACGGTCGCTCTCCAACTGATAAATAGGCCAAGCTACCCATACTGACTAACTTTCGGCCCAAAGCATCGGCCACCACATTGGCTTTTTCCGGGTGATAGAGAATAGTAATATCATAATCCTTCAGCAACTCTAACAACCTCCGCTGCCTCATATTCAACTCCTTTTGCTTAAACAAGTATTGCAAACTCTTGTGATCAGTGAATACCTCACACGGTACCCCATACAAATAGTGCCTCCAAATCTTCAAGGCATGAACAATAGCTGCAAGGTCCAAATCATGGAATGGACAGTTCTTCTCGTGGATCTTCAACTGACGAGATGCGTAGGCTATAACCTTGCTCTCCTGCATCAATACTGCACCATGTACAACCCGCGAAGCATCACAATACACGGTATACGAACCTCAACCTGTGGGCAATACCAACACTGGTGCTGTGGTCAATACTGGCTTGAGCTTCTGAAAGCTCGCTTCACACTCCTCATACCATCTGAACTGAACACTCTTCTACGTCAACTTGGTCATAGAGGCTGCTATAGATGAAAACCCCTCCACGAACCGGCGATAATAGCCCGCAAGGCCTAAGAAACTCCAAATCTCTGTGGCTGAAGTGGGCCTAGGCCAATCTCTAACTGCTGAAACTTTCTTCGGATCCACCAGAATGCCCTCTCCCGATACAACGTGGCCTAAAAATGCCACATAACTCAACCAGAACTCACACTTAGAAAACTTGGCATACAACTACATATCCCTCAGAGTATGGAGGACGACTCTAAGGTGCCGCTCGTGCTCCTCTCGGCTGCGAGAGTATATCAAAATATCATCAATGAATAAATAACGAAAGAGTCCAAATAAGGCATGAATACCCGGTTCATCAACTCTATAAAAGCAGCGGGGGCATTAGTCAACCCAAAAGACATGACCAAGAACTCATAATGCCCATAACGAGTACAAAAATCCGTCTTAGGCACATCAGACGCCCTGATCCTCAACTGATGGTAACCAGATCTCAAGTCTATCTTAGAGAATACCGTAGCACCCTGAAGCTGATCAAATAAGTCGTCAATCCTCGGCAACGGATACTTGTTCTTCTTGATAGTAACCTTATTCAACTGCCGCTAGTTAATACACATTCTCATTGAGCCATCTTTCTTCTTCACGAACAATACTGTAGCAGCCCAAGGAGAAACACTGGGCCTGATGAAGCCTTTATCCAATAAATCCTGTAATTATTCTTTTAATTCCTTCAACTCTGGCGGAGCCATACGATACGAGGGAATAGAAATGGGCTTAGTGCCCTCAGCTAACTCAATACAAAAACAAATATCCCTGTCGGGTGGCATAACCGGCAGGTCAGCAGGGAATACCTCTGAAAACTCACGAACCACGGGCACGGACTCTATAGAAAGAACCTCAGCACTAGAATCATGAACATAGGCCAAATAGGTCAAACAACCCTTCTCGACCATGCGCCGAGCCTTCATATACAAAATAACCCTACCAGATGAATGAATAAGAGTCCCTCTCCACTCTAAACGAGGTACTCCTGGCAAGGCTAAGGTAACTGTCTTGGCATGACAATCCAAAATAGCATGATAGGGAGATAATCAATCCATCCCCAATATAGCATCAAAGTCAACCATATCAAGAAGCAAAAGATCAACCTGAGTCTCCAGACCACCAATAACTACTACACAAGCACGGTAGACTCGATCTACCACTATAGAATCACCCACCGGTGTAGACACATGTATAGCAGTACTCGAGGAATCACGGGGCATACTCAAATAAGGGGAAAAATATGAAGACACATAGGAGAATATAGATCCCGGATAAAATAACACCAAAGCCTCTCGGCTGCAAACTGAAACCGTACTTGTCATAACTGCATCAGAAGCCTCATCATCAGGACGAGCAGGAAAAGCATAGCATCGGGGCTGAGCCCCTCCAATTTGAACATCCCTGGGTCTGCCTGCTGCAACCTGGCCACTACCCCTCGTGGCCTGTTCTCCACCTCTATGAACCTGACCACCACCTCTGGCACCTCGATCACCACCCCTGCGGGAACCAAGGCACGAGAACCCTGATACTGGGGTCCACTCAAATCGCGAGGGCAAAATCAGGCAATGTGCCCCGGCATACCACAAGTATAACATGATCTCGGCTGCTGCGGGTGTGGACTCGGAAACTGGCCCTAACGACCCTGAAAACCTCCCTGAAAACTCTAGAGTGGTTGTGCACCGATTGATTCTGGTGGTGCACTAACATGAGCCGGCGGTGCACAGAGAGATACCTGGAGTGCTGACTGAAAAGGTCGGGGTGGATGACCCCTACTGAAAGACTCCCAACCTCCAAATGAAGCTCCACTAAATCTACTAAAATGACGGGGCCTCTTGTCAACCCCCTGGCCACCTCCCTGATCCTCCTGGCCACATCGGCCGCATCCTGGAATGAAATATCAGTACTCGACTCCCTGGCCATCTCAAGTCGTATAGGCTAGGCCAACTCCTCAATGAACCTTTGAACTCTCTCCCGATCAGTGGGAAGTATCATCAATGCATGCCTGGCTAGAGCGATGAACCTGGTCTCGTACTGAGTAACAGACATAGATCCCATCTGGAGGTGCTCAAACTCCCTCCTAAGATCCTCTCGCTGAGTGATCGAAAGGAACTTCCCAAAAAATACCTCTGTGAGCTGAGCCCAAGTCAAAGGGTGCAGACCCAACTGGTCTGGCTAAACAATAGTCCCTCCACCAAGTCTTGGATGCGCCAGATAGTCGAAAAGTAGCGAAGTCAACTCCATTGGACTTCACTATGCCCATGTTCCGAAGAACCTCATGACAGCTGTCCGAATAATCACGTGGGTCCTCTGACGGTGCACCAGTAAATGTAGCAATGAATAACTTAGTGAATCTGTCCAGTCTCCACAACACATCTGCTGACATAACTGCTCCCTCAGCTACAGGTGCCGCAATACCTGGTTGTGCTACTCCGGCTGGCTGAGGTGCCGGAGTCTGAAACTGAGTGGAAACGTGCTCTGGATTATGAGTAACACAAGACGCACGACAATACCTTCGATCTCACTCTCTCCATAATTGATATGGAAGTTGGAAAAAATCAACCACTCAAAGCTGACCTCAAAATGTTCCTAACACACATAAGTGTGAAGATTGAAGACCTTCTTTTCTATATTTCATATAGATGATTAGTACAAAAGGAAAGGGCACTGGTTCACGCATTACGGGTAGATTCCTCTTACTTAAGAAATGGAAAGGGGCACTTCACCGAATTATAGGTAAAGTATGGGACGTTCTGTAAACAATCCCTTAGTCTGGGTCTCTCCCCAGCCTGAGATCCAGCTGTTGCAGTAGGAAGTAGACCGGCCTGAGCCACACTCTCCATAAGTCCTACCAAAGGGACGAGAGCGTCCTGAAGCACTAGGGTAGCTATGAACTCCTCTGGGGCCTGCGCTGGTCCAACTGGGACTTCCGAAACTAGGACCTCCTCGTCAGACTCGACCTGAGGGTCCTCCACTAGGGTTGCTGCTCTAGGCTGAGCCCTGCCCCAGCTTCGGCCTCTAGCACGGCCTCGTCCTCGACCTCGACCCCTCGTAGGAGCTGTAGCAGGAGTGTCGGGCTGCTGAACGGAACCAAGGGAAGCACACGTCCTCACCATCTGCGAGAGAGTAGATTGGAAACTCAATCAGTACTCAGAATTCATATCGCACGACAGAGATGAAGAAATGTGGAGTTATCCTAACTTTGCAGCCTCTGGGGGATAAGTACAGACGTCTACGTACCGATCCCTCAGACTCTACCAAGGTTGTTCATGAGCTGTGAGACCTAAGCAACCTAGAGCTCTGATACCAACTTGTCAAGACCCGAAATCCCACCTTACGGTCGTGACTGCGTCTAACGTTGAACCCGCCAAACAAGCCAACGTATGCATTAAATCTAACAATTTCAGCTCATGACAATAGCAGTAAATGTAATTCCTTTCAAAACTTAACGGAAATAACAAAAGCTTAAAAAGTCTTACAGAAGAAATGTAATAAACATCCGAATGGTTTAATGAAACGGTAAAGTACATAACGTCGCATAATCCCAAAACCGGGGTGTCACAAACTCACGAACTCTATATGGAGTACTAAATACAAAGTCAAGAAAGAAATACATAATTGTCTTTGGAGCTACAGAAGAAATAAGACAATAGGTGAACTAATTAACAGGAGAGACTCCAAGGTCCACGAACGCCAGCGGTATACCTTGAAACTCGGTGTGGACTGAAGGTGACTCCCTCAGAGCGGTCCACTGGGCTCGGAAGCGGGATCTGCACAACATTAAGAACTACAGTGTAGTATCAGTACAACCGACCTCATGTACTGAGTAAGTGCCGAGCCTAACCTCGGCTGAAGTAGTGACGAGGCTAGACTTGACAATAGCGATAACCTGTCCTATTCTACCGCATGTATTAGGGATAATACAAGACAGATATAAACAAACAAGTAAAGAATACGGGAGCAGTAAAGGGGAACAAGTGAAATGAAGCAGTTCAATTGACATATAGAAGTAAACTAGGGAGGCAATATAACACAATAGCTAACGAAACAAGTATAAATACCAGAAATGTAAATAATGGCACGGCATCACCCTTCGTGCTTTTACTCTCTTCCTCACAATGCGATGTATAATGTGAAATAGTATAAATCATGGCACGGCATCACCCTTCGTGCTTTTACTCTCTTCCTCACAATGCAATGTACAATGTAAGGCAATATAAATCATGGCACGACATTAACCTTCGTGCTTATAATCAATGTAAATCATGGCACGACATTAACCTTCGTGCTTATAATCAATGTGAATCATGGCACGACATCACCCTTCGTGCTTTACACTCTTCCTCACTATGCAATGTAATCAAATATCATGGAACGACATCACCCTTCGTGCTTTACACTCTTCCTCACTATGCAATGTAATCAAATATCATGGCACGACATCACCCTTCGTTCTTTTACTCTCTTCCTCACAATGCGATGTATAATGTTAAATGGTATAAATCATGGCACAGCATCACCCTTCGTGCTTTTACTCTCTTCCTCACAATGCAATGTACAATGTAAGGCAATATAAATCATGGCACGACATTAACCTTCGTGCTTGTAATCAATGTGAATCAAGGCACTACATTAACCTTCGTACTTATAATCAATGTGAATCATGGCACGGCAACACCCTTCGTGCTTTACACTCTTCCTCACTATGAAATGTAATCAAATATTATGGCACGACATCACCCTTCGTGCTTTACACTCTTCCTCACTATGAAATGTAATCAAATATTATGGCACGACATCACCCTTCGTGCTTTACACTCTTCCTCACTATGCAATGTAATCAAATATAATGGCACGGCATCTCCCTTCCTGCTTTACACTCTTCCTCACCAAACAATGACAGATATAATGGCAAGGAGTACATCATAGTGGAAATATACAATTCAAATCACCCGGCAAGGGGAAAACATCAATTATTAACTTAACAAATGCCCGGCAGGGGTCTCAGCTATAACCAATAACCTCAATTGTATACTTTACGCTTGGATTTTCAATCGTACCAACACTTCTTTAGCTCAACAACCAATACTTTCAACGAGAATAAATTACCAAGCAGAGACAATCTCATAATATGATAAACATGGAAGAAATACTACAATATCTATCAAAATAGACTAACGGGCATGCTTGACGCACATTGCATAGGTACACGTCACCTCACCTATGCAATGAACATGATAATCACTTAGCACTTAGCAAATAATACCTATTCCCTTACCAAAGTTAGGCAAGACACTTACCTCGGGTCCAAAATATAGCAATCAACCCTCTAAGACCGCCTTTCCTTTACAATCCGACTCCGAAACAACGATATCTAGGAATAAGTAATTCAATAATATCAATAAAGACTCAATAACACAATCCCATAGCCTAGATATGCAATTCCTAGCATTCTTCCAAAATTTTCAAAATTCGACCCCAGGCCCGCTCTGTCAAAACTCGAGGTTCGGACCAAAACCCGATCACCCATAACCGCACAAGTTAGAATATATAATATGTTTTGAAATTCGACCCCAAATTGGGGTTGAATTACCCAAAACCTAACTCTACCCAAAACCCCCAATTTCTACTTTTATTTTAGGAATTTAGGCCTAGATTCTAGTAATTGATTGATGAAAACAAGAGAAAATGATGTTAAGAACACTTACCTATGGAGATATGGAGAGAAAGTTCTTCAAAAATCTCCTAGGTGGGTTGTGGAAGAAGAAGGGTGGTGAAAAATGGGAGAAATCCCGAAATAACTCTGTTTTGGGACTAGAAACAACGACTGGGCGAAATAGCTCTATGCGATCGCAGAAGAAGGGATACGATCGCATAGAGTACAAGACTGGGTGCACTGCGACCGCAGAATGACTATTGCGATCGCACAGGTATACTGCCTCTTCATTATGCGATCGCACAGGAGATGTTGCGACCGCAGAGAATACTCCCCCCACCCCAGCTCCCCTTACTCACCTAATACACTATGCGATCGCATAGTGTAACAGTCTACTCCCAGGCACGAAGCTATGCGATCGCGGACCAATCAACGTGATCGCATAGAGTAATGGAACTGACACCAACAAAGTGCAATTACACTAGATTTTTCATGCATTTCACACCCCGTTAGCTACCCGAAACTCAACCGAGCCCTCGTGTCTCAAAACCAAAAACACACACGACTCCCAAAACATCTTACGGACTTATTCAAGCATTTAGATCATCAAAATATCATCAAAAACAAAGAATTAAACCTCAAAACTCATAGAATTTCCCATTTTTTATCCGAAACACGTCATTTCAAGTCCCTTTTACACCAAATTTCACAGATAAGATAAATAACATATAATAAAACTGTTCCGGACTTCGGAACCATAATACGCGCCCGGTAACACGGTTTTTACATCAAAGTTCATTTTCAAAATCCTTTATCATTTTCAGAAAACAATTTTCTTTAAAAATTCATTTCTCGGGCGTGGGACCTTGGAATTTGATTCCGGGCATACGCCCAAGTCCCATATTTTCCTACAAACCCTCCGGGACCGTCAAATCACGGGTACGGGTCCGGTTCCATTTACCAAAAATGTTGACAAAAGTCAACCTTATTCATTTAATTATCATAAAATTCCATTTTCATCAAATTTCAACATAAAGACTTCCCGGCTATACGCCCGGGCTGTGCATGCGCATCGAGGTGAGATTAACGGAGGCTTTTGTGGCCTCGGAACACAGATTTAACTAGAATTACTTAGGATGACCTTTTGGGTCATCACAGTAGTAATAAAAATAAATCAAGTCTGAAGATAAGAAACACACAGTACAAAACACTAATTCACAAATAGCAAAATACAGCGTCTTAATAAAGTATACATTTAGTACATATGTTTGAAAACCAATTTCCGTAAAAATTCTTTGAACAAATATGATTTTCAATGTTTCTCAGTAAAATTCCAAAAAATATCAGTATGAAAGATGAAATGAATCATAATCAAAACTCAGCAAAATATCATTATAAAGAGCCCCTCGGGCCAAATCATCACTCATAATCAATACAACACCTCACCATCACTTAGTAAAAGTCACTCAACACCTCACAGTCACTCATACCTCCCAATCACTCGTCACTCGGCATTCGGCACTCGCACTCAGTAGGTACCTGCGCTCACTAGGGGTGTGTAAAGACTCCGGAGGGGCTCCTACAACCCAAACGCTATAAACAGCCAAGTCATGGCAATAATCACTCTGGCACTCGGCCTCTCCCATATCATAAATATCCTCACAATGTTGGCCTTCGACGTCACTCAGTCAGACACTCTCAACATGCAATTCGGGCTATAAATAAACGGGTTCTCGACCCAAAAAAGTATTTAATTTCAGGAAGTAATAATATCAATAAATCTGAGTGTCAATCAATTTAGCAAGAAAGACTGAGTGTAAAATCATAATTACTACATGGGGAAATATCAGGAAAGTAGCCCCCAATGGGTTATAACAGATCGCCACTAGGCCCTAAACGTGGCTTACAGCCCAAATATATCAAAACATATTAATACTATAAAATATATGCCCACTTCTCGGAACTCGATAGACTTTATACCAAAATGATCCTCATCATCTCACAAGTTTGTACATATAAAGAACTCTGAAATCCGAGTCCAAATGACCCCTCAAATAACCTCTAAAAGTCTCTAAACTCAAGCCCATTTCCCCCTTTTTTCCACTGATTTTCCCTAATTAAACACTGTTAATTTGATCCTTAATCACATATAATCGAGTTAATGAGTCCAAAAATCTTACCTCAATGATGCACAAACGTTTCCCTCTCCAAAAACTCTCAAAAAGCTCGGAACCCGCACAACAATGGTGAAAAGAAGACTAAAAATTGTTAAGTCCCCTTTTTGTACTTTTTGCGCAGGCTTTTCGCAGCTGCAACCCTTTTCCTCGTACATGCGGTCCGCACCTGCAGAATTTCATTAAACGGACAAAATATCGCATTTGCGGCCCAGGTGTCGCACCTGCGGCCAACTCCTCCGCTTCTGCGGATTCTCTCCCCCAAGGCATGTTCCGCACCTGAGACCCTCTTGGCCGCTCCTGCGGCTCGTACATGCGGTCAAATATCCGAATGTGCGGAAATCACAGTAGCAGAAACACCAACAACTGAAAACTGTATTTTTCAACTATAAAATTCCCATTAACCACCCAAAATCAATCCCGAGCCCCTCGGGACCCCAGCCAAACATACCAACACATCATAAATGATCATTCAAACTTAGTTGCACTCTCGGAATACAAAAAATAACATCAAAACACCAAAATCACATCAAATTGAAGCCTATGAACTTTGAAATTTTAAAAGTTCACCAACGATGGAGAAACCAACCAAAACACATCTGATTGACCAGAAATTTTGCAGAAATATCCAAAATGACATTACGAACCTGTTCCAATTATCGGAATTCAATTCCGACACCGATAGCCTATTTTCCACTGCCGACCGGAAATCCCTAAAAACTAACTTTCGCCAATTCAAGCCTAATTCTACTCCGGACATCACAAAAATATTCCGAACACACCCTAAGTCCTAAATCACCTAACGAAGATATGCGAGCCATAAAATTAGCATTCTGAGGTCGTTTATCAATAAATCAACTCTCAGTTGACGTTTTCCACTATAAAGCTATTTTTAGAGACTAAGTGACTAAATTCTCACTACGACCATTCTAAACCCGAGCCAACCGACTATAACACATCATAAACAGTATAACCAACATATGATAAGGCAAAAACGGTAATAATAATGCAGGTTCTACGGACCGACCGACCGGGTCGTTACAGAGCCCTAAACTGATCATTTTGTAACATCAATAATAATTGTCACGATCCAATTTAACCCTCCGAAAGGTGTTGCGACGGCACCTAGTCTTTACGACTATGTATGGCTAGTATTAGGGAAGATTTAAAGAAAACATAGCTCGTACCTGGATCTGCACACGAAAACATGTGTCACGACCCATTTTCTAAACAAGCCGTGACCGGCACCCGATCACTAAACATGACCGAGCAAACCATCTGAGCTTATCAAATCTATTACAACTTAAAACTTTATATGCAATAATGTAATACTTTAACCAATTACTTTTGGTTAATTTAAATATTAAAATAAATAACTCCCAAAACTTATTCGTAGTAACTACTGATATACTACTAAGTTATTACCAAAAATATCTGAATCTAACCCAATGACTATGTCTATGAAGCCTTTACTGATAAACTGAGGCACTGCTCATGACATGAAATTTTGTGACAGTTCTCTAAGTAAACAAAAAGAAAATGACTAGATAAATATAATTTTAAGGAATAATCCACGAACAAAAGTGGAGCTCACCAATAGCACTAGAAGAGAGGGAAGTCGTAACCCGTACCATGTTCGCCTGCAAAACCGGTTCCTATATTGTACTGTAGACCAACGTAGGTTACCAAAAGAGAACGTCAGTACCATCCATTGTACTTAGTGAGTCTCAACTACTGGGACGAAACTTTAATAACATATACATTACGACAAAAAGGTTCTAAATGCATGTACAACATAAAGCTTATAAGAACAATTCTAAAATAATTGCATAATAGAAGTTTATGAATATTCTAAAAGAAATTCTTTTCTTTTTCTTTCAAAAAAAATTACTTCACTTCGTACTTTGCAAGTTCCAACTATCCTGACCTATTTCCATCTTGGTCACCGTGTGATCGGCACGGGTTCGATCCCAACCTGATCGAATAGGCCCAATCCACGAGGTGCCACTCGCTTCATGGTTCTCAGCGCTCATATATCATTCATTAGCCTGGCTAAGTAAATTCTCAACAACGAGACCCTCGGCTCGTGTTCTCCCTACTTTGGCACAAGTAGTTTCAGGAAACCAACTCCTAGGTCAGGACCCTCATCCTCGACGATGACCCCTTCTAAGAATAAAGGATACTCCCAAAAATCTTTTCTTTCTAAAACTTATTCTTGTGAATTCTCAAGTCTAAATCTTTTAAACACGCTTGTATTGGAATTCTTTAATGTAATGTATGTCATAAGAATGAAATAAACACTCAAAAGTATTTCTAATAATTCTTGCTTCTTCATGAATTTTCAACATGAAAATGGCATATAGGAATAACACAAAAATCTGAAAATTTATGCCCATATATCAAAATAATCATCTAAACTTTAGCTATAAAGTAATTCTAAGCTAATAGGTAATTACTCATTCAAATTACGTATATACTAGCTCTTTTACGCAATTCATCAAACACCTTGTATGTGTGCTTTTGTGAATTAAACCACTTCAATAAAGGGGTATATCAACTCACCTCAATTTCTCCTTTCAAGTAATTTCCGATTCTTGTAATCAACTCAGCGATCAAATTGTCACGACCCAAAATCCCACAATTCGGCCATGACTGCGTCTAACGTTGAACCCGCTAGACAAGCCAGCGTATACAATTTCAATAACGTACTAACATTAAAAATACAGAATTAAGTAAAGAATCTAATATTCCTTTTTCGAATGTGGAAGCATATAAATTCTGAAAATAACTTAAAACACCAATAACACGATTCGTTTACAATATCCCAGCAGCTGGAGTCACTAACTCACGAACTGACTAAGAGGTTACTAAATACAAAGTCTAAAGAAATAATACATAAACTGTCTTAGAACTAAGAAAAAAATAAGACAGAATAGAAAGATAAGAATAGAGGAGACGCCAAGGCCCACGAACGTCTGCGGGTCTACCTTGTAATCTCCGAAGTAGACTGAAGGATGCTCCCTCAATCATTGTCCACCGGGTCCGGTTGCGGGATCTGCACAACATAGAGAAGTGCAGGTGTAGCATCAGCACAACCAACCCCATGTACTGAGCAAGTGCCGAGCCTAACCCCGGACGAAGTAGTGGCGAGGCTAGACACGACGACGATAATCTACCTGTACAGTTCTACCAAAAAATATAGCAAGGAAGTGAAAATTATTTAACGGATAAGCAAGGGATACGGGAACAAGTAAGGGGGGAAACAGGTAATTAACAAAATGAGATGTTGAATACAATAAATAAACGGATAAATGAATGGCACGGCATCACCCTTCGTGCTTTACTCTTTTCCTCACCCAAGTAATATCAACAA
>ML271989.1:0-28820 GCA_005239495.1 Nicotiana undulata | reverse complement strand
CGGAATTTCATTCGGACCTCGGGAACATAAAATCACCTCTCAAGTCACATTTCAAATTCTTTAGAAACCCCACAAGTTCATTAACTCAATTTTTCCTCACTTGGATCTGAAACCAATCAAATCAAACCCGTTTTTCACCAAATTCCACAGATAGGACAAAAACATATAATAAACCTGTTCCGGGCTTTGGAACCATAACACGGGCCCGGTAACAAGGTTTTCACATAATTATTCACTTTCACATTCCTTTATTATTTTCAGAAAATAATTTTCTTTAAAAATTAATTAATCGGGCTTGGGGCCTCGGAATTCGATTCCGGGCATACGCCCAAGTCCCATATTTTCCTATGGACCCTCCGGGACCGTCACATCACAGGTCCGGATCCGTTTACCAAAAAAGTTGACCAAAGTCAACTTTATTCAATTATTCAATTCAAAAATCCCATTTTTATCCAATTTTCACAGGGAAGCTTCGCGGCTACCTGCCCGGGCTGCGCACGCATATCAAGGTGAGATTAACGGAGGCTTTCGAGGCCTCAAAACACAGATTTAGCTGGAATTACTTAGGATGACCTTTTGGGTCATCACAGAACCATAGTCTCACCCAAAAGTACATGTTATCACATTCCAAACTCGTCTACTTTTGACGAAACGTATTTTATTCAATTGGTTTAGCTTCTAAGCTTTCCAACCTTCTTGGTACTCATTATTCATGATCTTAAATATTTGTAACCTCCAAGGTAACATGATTAACTTACTTTATATGCTTCCAAATATAATCTTATTTCTGAGCTTACATCAATTGACTTATGACGTACTCTCACGTACGAAAATACGTGGTGTAACAACTATGATGAAATATTGATTTCTTGTGAAATCCCTTTTCGTATGCTGTTAATGATTCTACGATTGGTGAGGAAGAGTGTAAAGCACGAAGGGTGATGCCGTGCATGGTTCATATTATATTATATTGTGAGGAAGAGTGTAAAGCACGAAGGGTGATATCGTGCATGAATTATCTACATTGTGAGAAAGAGAGTAAAAATACGAAGGGTGATGCCATGCATTCATATTCATTACATGGTGAGGATGAGAGTAAAAGCACGAAGGGTGATGCCGTGCATTCTATTTATTATTTGGTGAGGCTGAGAGTAAAAGTACGAAGGGTGATGCCAAACAAATTTCCTTTCTACTTTAATTGCTCCATTTAGTTGGTTTATCATTGTTTTTATCTGT
Organism: Nicotiana undulata; assembly: GCA_005239495.1. Classification (NCBI taxonomy): domain Eukaryota; kingdom Viridiplantae; phylum Streptophyta; class Magnoliopsida; order Solanales; family Solanaceae; genus Nicotiana; species Nicotiana undulata. The sequence continues at coordinate 27,584 of ML271989.1, read as the reverse complement.
CTTTTCGTTATTGCAATCCTTATGAAAGATTCCCCACAACATGACCCCATCCCATTGGTTGTTATTTGTAAATTCTTCATTTGCTGTTATTTCTGCTAATATGTTTATATATGCCTAGGTTCTTATGTGGTGTCTTGTGCTAGCCTCGTCATTACTTCGCCGAGGTTAGGAGAGACACTTACCAATACATGGGATCGGTTGTATTGATACTGCACTCTGCACTTCTTGTGCAGATCCAGGTTCCGGTCAGAGTTGATAGTTGAGCAGTAGCTGATACTATTCGCACGAAGACACGAGGTAGATCTGTCGGCGTCCGCAGATTCCTAGAGTATTGTCTACATTATCTAGATTCCTGTTTTATTTGATTCAAAACAGTTATACATTATTTCTTGAGCCAATTACTTGTAGTACTCTTTAGTAGTTCGTAAATTGTGACACCAAATCCTTGGGTAGTTAGATATTAATATTAGTTCGATATATGATTTCACCTATTATGCTGGATTCGTTTATGGGATGATATTGGACTTTGTGTCATATTTTATTTATTGTAAATGTTGAATCCCTCTAACAATTTCTTACCTAGCAAGTATGGTGTTAGCTCCATCACGATCCTGAGGGTTGGGAATTTGGGTCGTGACAATATGATAGAAACCTGGTAGTCCAAGATTCAATTCTCCCTAACATCTTTTCAGTGAGAGACTTGCATTGAACGAATGATAGTATTTTTGTACTTAGTGGAACTCCTAAGTATCTAATTATCTCCTGTTGCTTGTCATAAGTTACTCCACCAAAGAAAATAGAGCTTTTGTCAGCATTGGAAACTAATCATGAAGCCTTTGAGAAGTCCTGGAAGAACTTATACACCATCTGCACAGATATGGTATCTCTTCTATAGAACTACAGTAAATCATCAGCAAAGCTTAACTGGACTATGTTTATTCTGACACACTTAGGGTGGTAGTTGAAATTAGGATCCCTCTAGAGTGTTTTCAGTAGTCTAGTAATATATTCCATAGCGAGCACAAAACGATAAGGAGACAGGAGGTCTCCCTGTCTCAAGCCTTTCTTTGCTTGAAATGGTGTTGTAGGCTGCCCATTAATGATGATGGAATAGGAGATTGTAATGACACACCTCATAATCCATTTCACAAACTTCTCTGGGAGCTGCGAACTAGTCAACACCTGCTCCAAGTAGCCCCATTCAACAGAGTCATAAGCCTTCTTCATATCCACTTTCATCATATATCTAGGGGAGACACCTTTCCTGCCATATCGTTTTATTAGTTCATGGATGAGAATTATTTTATCATTTATCAGCCTACCAGGAACAAAAGCTGACTGGTTCCTATCCACCAGACCATCCATCACTCCTTACATTCTATTTTTTAGCACTTTAGATATAATCTTGTAGAGCAGTGTACAACATGATATTAGCTTGTATTCAGTAATTCTAGAAGGATTTTCCACCTCGGGTACAAGTGTAACTGTTGTACATTTTATAGGCTGGTACATCTTTGAGCTTGAGAAAAACTCCATCACTGCATTTGTAACTGTATCACCTATCACAGGCCAAGCTCTCTTAAAGAATAATGCATTAAAGCCATCGCAACCAGGAGATTTATTATCACCAATGCCTGCCAGAGCATGATAGATTTCCTCTTTAGATACCTCTGCCACCAGTTGTAATTGTTGTACTCTATTCACAACTGGGCCATCCCTCATTACTACTGGATTAATAGCAGGCAGTTCTGCAGATGAGGATCCTAATAAATGTTGATAGAACCCTATCACTTCCTCCTCAATTTCTTGCTTTGTTTGTATTGTATCTGTATTACTCTTTATTAATCTCCTAATCTTGTTCTGAGTGTATATGCTCTTCATGTTTGCAAAGAAGTATGATGTATTAGCATCTCCTAGCTTGAACCACTTTACTCTTGATTTCTGTTTCATAATACTTTCTCTACCCCTAACCATTTCTCCAATTGCATCTCATGTATTTCTCTGCTGTAACCATAACCTCTGGTTGCCCAGGCCTCTTCATTTGTTCTTGCATATCACATAGTTGTTTTCTGCACTGTTTGATTCGATTGCCAACTGCATCATACTTAGTATTATTTAGAATCTTCATAATCTGATTCACTCTTTTCAGTTTCTGCCATGTGTACTTCATAGTGTTATGCTTAGTTGATCTCTCCCATGCTTCACTTACTAGAGTCATAAAGTTTTTATGACCTGCTAAGTGGTTTAGAAATTTGAATAGTTTAGGGGTGTGATCTTCATCCTCTTCCAATGTTATACTCAGTGGGGAAAGTCAGAGCAATATGGATCCATAACCCATAATTCTAGTTGTGGCATGGCCAGCATCCACTCAGCATTAACCAAAGCTCTATCAATTCTACTATAGGTGTGCCCATTAGTCCATGTAAAGCTTCTTCCACTAGTCTTCATTTTCTGTCAAGCCAGTGTCTTCAATGAACTCATTAAAATCTCTAATCTATATTTCTTGTACAAGGTTACCAATTGGTCTGTCTTCTCCTGATCTAATGGCATTATAGTCACCCATTACCAACCATGGACCTTGTTGCATGAGCTTTAGGTTTTTTATATCACTCCATAGACTTCTTTTGTCCTCCAAACTGTTCACCCATAAACAACTGTAAATGTGATAGAGTCCAAGCCTGCACTACTATTGAGTAGCGAGGATGGTCGATGCAGTTTTACCTAACAAGGCCGAGATCGATTTCCAAAGGGAGTTAATTTATTTGGAATTAGGTATTTATCTTAATCTAGATGCGTGTTTTATTCCTAATTGCACTTCCACACATGTTGGTGTTGATTCTACTTCTAATTCTATTCTATTGTATTCAAAGATTAAAGCTAAGTACAATAATTTTTTATGTTGGTTTTCAAGAGTTTAAAAGGACTAGGGTAGTGACTTCCTCCTTGGTTGATATCTAACGGGTAGAAAGAATCTAGGGCTAGCTTGATTAATTGGGGTCGTAATATAGCTATCACACCCAAGTACTCACTTTATACCTCTCGGTAGTTTGAGTGATTTTTCCCAATTTGGCTGTCTAAAGTCCAAATGGGTATTCATGCAATTCAAGTGATATTAGCTCAAGTCGGGTATTACTATCTCTAGGTTTAACCCTTTAATTGGGGCTATATATTTCTTGAGTTCACCCAAATTACTTGTTAGCCTAGTTTTCCTAGACTTAGTCCCTCTTTCTCAAGAAGAGACTAAGTCATAAAGGCATGAATAAGTGTTTGCAACCACTAATTCTACTAGGCTAAATATCACTAACCCATAAACATTCAAGCCCTAAAATTCAATACCCATTAAATACACACACTAGTATTGGGTCACAACCAAAAAATGTAAGCTATTTAAGAAACCAAAAATGTAAGCTATTTAAGAAACTGAGATAAAGTCAAGAACAAAATAGCACAATTCATTGATTTGATAAATATTCATGCACCAAACACAAAAATAAATAAAAACAGTCACAGCCATGAGAAAAAACACAGAACAAAAAGAGACGAAACAATCCCAAACTGGGTCATAGAGGGGTTTAGGAGGGCACTGGACACCTAAGGCTAGTGGTGTTCATGGTTCGGTTTGGGTCGGTTTTCCCCAGAAAAGAAACCAAACCAAGTAAGTCGGTTTTTAAAATATTGGAACCAATCCAAACCAATTAAGTCAATTTTTTATCAATTCGGTTTTTGTCGGTTTTTCGATTTATTCGGTTATTTATCGGTTGTTTTCTTAAATATGGGACATACACTACCAAACGCATATTTCGAGCACATTTTCAACATAACACTATCAAATCAATTGCTCTTTGAGAAATTTATCATTTACCAAGATATATTGATGATAATTGAATAAAATAGTGATGAATAATTTAAGTACTCAATTAAAAAATTGATTTATTTTTAGCATGAAATAATTTTTTTTATACTTAGCGAAAGAAAATTACCAATCAAACTAGAATGTAAAGTCAAAGAATTAGATTATTAAATAGCAAAGAACTAGACTAAAAATGAAAATGACTAATATATACCATAAAGTTTTAGAAACTTTATATAAAAAATATACATATATATGTTGATACCCAATTTTTCCTCAAAATTATTTTCAAACTTGCATATATACCTTCAAAATCACTCTTTACAGTAATTGATATTTTTCCATAATTTTCCGTATTTTATCAAATTATTTTCCTGTTTATTTAATATTATATGTTCCATAATTATTCATAATTATGCACAAATGATATTGTAAACGATTTCAAGACATCTTCTTGCTCAATATGTTATTCATAATCCTATTTAGTTCAATTAGAATTTAATTGTTTCACAAATTAACCAATATTGGCATTATTTAGCTAATTTCAGCAACTTTGCGATAATAGCACAAATATACATTTATATCATTTTTCAAAGCAACAACTGATCATTTTATATTTTTTTATAGTAGTTAACTATCTTAATTTCATTTATTTGGTTTAATTTCATCTTACAAAATTATCAGCTATTATAATTAATTAATTATCTTATTTTTTAGGGTATTTAACATTTAGCCCATTTCTATTTAAATTCTAGCCAATCTTTAACCCAACCCACCTGACCCAAAACCCACTCTCTAACCCAGCCCAACTAATGTCCTACCCGGCCCAACCCCACACATGATCTGAACCGTTGATCAAATAAGATCAATGTTACCATAATTAAACCCCAACTACCCCCTTGACCGACCCCTCATTTCTCACCTCTCATCCTCTCTCTATCTCTCTCTGTTCGTCTCTGGTTCTATCTAGAAGCCTCCCTTGGCTTCTCTCCTCCGATGGATTCCGTTCGTCTTCTCCGGCTGGTTCTCTCACCGGAAACCATGGTTCCTCATCATCTCCTGGTTATCTATCCTCCTTGCACCGGCAGTGTGATACCCTAAATCCCTCAGGAGAACCTGGAGCGGTTCACTCACCACTCATGGTCCCCATGCCACTTTCCAGCCTCCCCCGGCCGTTTGAGTAAGAACTACAACCTTTCTGGCTTAAGCCGACGACGTCTTTGAGGGTTTTCCTACTACTCTGGGTTCCACGAAACCCTAACCCTATGTCTTTTTGATTTCCTTTAGATATGCTTTAGATCTACAATGCTACGAAGCTTATTTGCATGTTCTTCTCTGAAAAAACCTTCATCTTTAACAATCTTCATTTCAAAAACTACGGTTTCTTAACCCCTTTCAAAAAAATGATTCTTCTTCCAATTTTAAGTGTTTTCTACTATGTTTAAACGATTCTCTTATGTTTTTCTTGTTATCTAAGTTATTATGCTAAAAAGACCTAATTTTCTAGGATGCCTTGATTGTATGTTCCTGCGTGTTTATTCTTATGAAACTATTAGTGTATTCTTTGTGATTCTAGCTTTAACTTGTTGTTAAGGTTTCAATCTTCTACTGTTTCTCCAAATGCTTGCTTAGGGTTCCTATGATTTTGTTCAATACATGTTGTTTAACGTTAAATAGGTCTGACTTTTTTCCTTATTGATTATTCGTATAATAATTTATACTAATTTTGCGTAATCTCCTCAGACATGTGATATCTTCCCCGAATCTGTGATTTTGTGTATTTTCCTTGTAATTATGTACTGAATTTTGAATTGTTTTCTTATTTGTGTGATACTTTCCTTAGTTAATATTGAGTCCCTGTGATTTTCAATTCTAGTCGTGATTCTTGTGACTAATTTTCAGAACTAAATTGTACTATACCTTATTTATGTGCACGAATATGCTGTTGATTGTTTGATATATACTTTCCCTAATTTTGTGTTATGTACCTAGACTTAATTGCTTTCCATATACTTTACTACTCCTGTTATGGTAAAGGTCAGTTTTACAGTTGATTCTTTTCCTTATTTAACTCTAATTGTATCGTTTGAACTATGACTCCCTAATTAAAGGGAGTCCAGGTCTTTGATTGATTCTGATTGAGCATTATTTCTATAACTATGTTAAACTATTACTCCTTACCTTATTTCACTACTCGTTTTAAAAACTATAAATACCCTACTCCCTCTTTAGCATAAGGGACCAACACACAGGAACAAGACACACTATTCTAAGCTCTCTCTTACACACACACATATTGTCTTGCTTCTCTTGCTGTTACTTACAACTCAGTTGGCTGCAAGCCAAAACTGAGTGATTCTATTGTGCTATTGCTCTGCTGCCCTACTGTTCTGTTGCATCTATACACTACTGCTCTACCTCTCTTCACTTTGCTGCTCTTCATTTCTCTCATTAAACTGGTATGGTTTCAGTTTAAGCCTACAACATCTAAAACAATATGTTTCTGTTTGTATTAAGATTCCTTCTATGTCTCTTATGCTTCTACTTGTGGTTCTGCTGTTTGCCTTGCAATTAGCATGTCTAGTCTGTCTATGTGATCTCCCTTTAGTTCAGCATGTTTATTTTTGTCTATGTGATCTCTCTTTCCCTCTATGTTTAGCATGTCTACTTGGCTATGTGATCTCTTTCCCCTTCAGTTCAGCATGTCCAGTACTTTTCTTATATGTTCTATTATGAATCTGCCTTACCCCGCTGATTCCTGACACTACAAGCATGTACTCATGATACCTAGTTACTATGTAATCCTGAACCTTTCCTTTGAATGTAATGTGTAACTCTAGCACCCCCCTCAATCTAATGTTATTAAACTCTTTGGCATGAACATTTATGATAAATCATTGCTGTAACTAGTTGAGTTCTGTAAGAATTCTCTGATATTAACCTATGTGCAACTATGCTTTCACAGATGTATTACTTGTCCCCAATTCCCTTTTCCTTGTTTGTGTTTGTTTCATGAACTATGTATGTTTTCTAAGTTGCTGATTGTCCTGTCTCTTTTCCTCTTCAAACTAGTTCCATAAAACAAACTCTTATGCTTTTCTCTAAAGCTATTTTTTTCAAAACAATTATGTTAGAAAGCTATTTTCAACTCAACTACTTCTAAAAAACTATGAGCACATCTCACTACTCCTAGTTTCTAAGTTCAGCCCCCTTTGTGTGAGCACTGCCTTGGGGACCATTTGAGTACCCATTAAACTCTTACACACACGACTGGCATTCCACACTGCACTTACTCATTCCTGGCTAGGGTACCCGGGGTGTGAGCACTGCCTGGGATCCTCTGAGGTACTTAGGAACTCTGACACACCTGGGTTATAAAAGGTCATGGCATATGTCATTATTGGATCTGGAGACTTGGGCCTACTGTTAGGCTCCCTATAGTGTAACTTCTTAAATTTCCTATTTACTTATGTAATTTGTGCAATGCTGGTCTGTAATAATTAATTGTAAAAACAACTCTAGGGTTGGATAGTGAATTGGGCGGGGTTATGCATGCTTAGTATAGATATGGGTAGAAACCATGCTTGTAGGTTTATTCTATATATGTGCGATATCTACCATGCTTAGGAATACCTGTCATTCATGCATTAGATACCCTGATGTTTAGGTTTATTTGTTTCAGCATCCCCGTCGTACTCATATCCACTTAGAAATCATGTTCCTAGTTAAGCAACAATAGAAACGGCTGTTATAATGTTACTACCTCTGCATTTTTACAATTGCTTCATCTAGAAATCCTGTTTTAGGTTAAAAAATAACATCAACTATTGAATCTTGCATCAGAAATCATGATTACCTTAGGATTTCATTCTCAACATGCTCATGTTATCTATGCCAAAATCATGTGTTAAAAACCATACAATTGTGAACACTTAGAAATCTTGTATGAGGTTTCAGTAACTTAACAAGGAATTACATCTCTGTGTGTTCTGATTTCATTCAAAAATAATGTGCTAATGAACCTCGCTAAAAAGAATAGATTCTAATATTGAAAACGTTCATGCATCTAGAACATCATGCATAGGTTTACATCATTCTACAACCTGCCTGCATTTAGATACCACGTTTCCAGGACCTGCATCCATACTTGTTTAAACTCTTAGCTTCGTAATAATAAAGCAGACTCACCCTGTCTAACTATTATTTTCTGAAACTAGGCAGTATAATTGGAGAATTTTAATACGCCTAGGCAAACCTAAGGTATTAACACTTGTTAAAACTGGAAGACTATTCCTCTTTTGTGTACTGTCTGGCTAATTACAGATAGGAAATCAATAGTTTAAAAATGGTAAAAATCCTTTCTCTGAAATTCTGTGATAACACTGTCTCATTACTGTATTCACGCCTAGACAACATGCGTTAGGTTCTGAAATTTAAGACCTCATTTGTGGTTGAGTCGTGCTATTTATGTGTATAACTTGTGGAGGAATATCTGAGCTTCATATATGCCTCTATGTGCTTCCCTGCATTTGTAGTCTTACTTGTTTTGTTTGTCGTTTAGAATTTTGTCCTTTAAACCTAAGGGTTCAGCCTAGTACCTACCCTTTAGGAATAGTAGTCCCTAACTTCCTCCAGGACTGATTGGATTGGATGGGTAATAGCATGCAATAGGTTTCGTGACCAACACGCGTTTTAAATACCTTCGCGGGGTGGGAAAGGGTAGAATATGGATATGGTGACCGGTGCGCTAATACCAGGTGAAGCTCTGCCTATCGGGTATTGCATTGATTTGATCCATATTACTTTAAACCCAGAACGTCTCTTCTCAAATACTTACTTTTGATTTCTTTCAACTTTTAATAAACTTCAATACTTGTTTGAAATCCCCTCTTATATGAGCCTTACTTGTCATTTGCTTATTGTCTGAATTCACGAAAACCATTTGGCCGGGAACCAACGTTGTGGATCCCGAGGGGTGCCTAATACCTTCCCCTTGGGATAACTTCAAGCCCTTACCCAATCTCTGGTAATGCAAACTAGTCTTATGAGTTAATTACTTTAGGTTCCCTAACACACCATACAAATCGTTAGGTGGCGACTCTTCTTTTAACCCTCTTCCTTTAAAAGGAGTTGTCAGAATGTCATAAACCCGATCTCCGCTTAAGGAAAAAGGGGGCACGACAATATATAGGTTCATAATAAATAAAAATAGCTACTTTGATAGTCGGTTTGGTTCGGTTGTTTTTTTATTGAAACCAAAACCAAACCAAATTTGATCGGTTTTTAAAATTCAAAACCAAAATCAAATCAAACCTAAAATGTATCGATTTATTTGGTCGGTTTGGTTCGGTTTTTCGCATTTTTATGAACACCCCTACCTAAGGCTAGGAAGGAGTAGATGTTGGGTTCTTTGCTTAAAGAAGAGAGAGCATCTGTTGCAGTACACCCTCATTCTTCTCCTTTTCCTTTGCTAATTGAGCTTTGAGATCATCCCGCTCAGCTTCAACCTCTGAAAGGCGAGTCTTCAATCGAAGGATCTCAGCATCCTTAACCTCACCTTCATGCACAAGCGTCCTGATCTTGCTATTCACATGCATTTTCCTTGATGAAACAGGTTCATCCTCAGGGACATTCACAATGTAGTCACAGGTCAGTAATGTGTTCTTCCCAAAATGGTCCTTGGAAGTAGCCATCTAAGCCTTCTTCACAGGTACCTTGAAATGAGCAAGCACAGTAGTTGAATAATGAAGGATGACCAATTAATATTCCGACCACGGTACAAGCACTCCATGAAAGTGAGATCCATGTAACTTGCAATATGCCTTCGCTCTTTCCTGGGCAATAAGCACTTGATGACAAACTCAAAGAATAGTTTGTGCTGCGGCCTCATCTCACTTTTCAACACTGACCTAGGCTCCATCTCCGTCTCATTTTCACTGAAGAACCTTGTGATTTGAAGGGCTGAAGGGAGTCCATCCAAGCTTGGCCACCTCTGCCTGGTGTAGTCATCATATCCCTTAGAGGGAATACCAAGTATCTCGCCCAGTTCTTTGGCATCAAAAGAGATCTCAACCCCCTGTACCCTAGTGGAAACCCTTCCATCCTTGACTTCCGCATTTGCCATGAATTCCACAATCTCATTTCGTGCCAGCCTACCGTCAAGATGAAGTGCCAGGCCCTTCCAACCCTGCACATCCAAGGTGTCCACAAGAAAAATCATCCCAATGAAGAAGGAAAGAATCCATACTAGGTTGGCCATGGTAACTAAGACACGAATGGAAGGGATAGACGGGTAGGACTTCAGCATTGTGCCCATGATCATCGCATATATATATCGGGCCCTAGAAATGTGTCAACGAGGAGGAAGGCATTTCGAAGGTTGCAACTTATTACTCCAACTTTGGCTCATAGAACATCTGCAAAAAGGTGAATACCGACAAGACATCTATCGAAGGATTTGGGATGACCATATCGCTTTTCATCACCCAAAGCGAATGAACTATATTCCCGACATGTTCGCTCAGCCGGAGAATGCCGAAGGATGGGTTGAGTTATTTGGTAATTTAATTGAGGATCAGGTTCAATGGATGTTTGAGTGGTTTCTGACAGGCGAGTCCATCATTCAGTCTCGAGACACTTCATTTCTGATACTGATTGGTTTGAAGGGGACATACCCTTACGTCCCTCTCCGAGTTATGAGGCAAGCAGGTAGAAGACAGGTTATACCTAGGGTTGAGAAAATAAGCCATCTTCGAGCATACTTCCAGAATGATGATAGCTCTCACAAGTGCCTAGCTCAGCACCTATGGCACTGCAGGATTAGGATCGAAAAGGACACTATCACCCCAGACAAGTATCATGCCAGTTGCACTCCTCTCTATCTTGGCTGGTTAGAAGAAGATCTGGGTGGTCAAATCGAGCCGGGGTTCGTTCGAGGTCACCGGGTCATAGACGAAAAGGCTGAAGCACAAGTTAAGTACAACCAACTGCGCAAAAGGATCCGTGAATGTGAGGATGATCACCACAAGATACATGAGTCCAACAAAAGGTTGATCGAGGAATGGAAGGACATGGTTGTCAGCGCCAACCAGAGGTTGAGTTACTTGGAGCAAGGTATAGTTGAACTAGAGGAGAAATTCATCAAAAGGATCGAGACTTGCCAAAAGGTTGAGGGAGCTGAAGGGGGATACTTAGCCAGGACCTACCTACTGCTGGGACTTCGCGAGTTGGGAAAGCTGATCAAGGGAAGCAAGAATGCCGAATCTGGGGAAGGTTCTTCTGGGACCAAGTAGATAGGGGTGTCTTCTTTTCTTCATTAATGTAATAAGGCCTATGGCCATTAGTGCCTTTTATTTTCGAATATTTAGAGTCGTCTTTAAGAATTGTCTATTTTCTATCAATAAAATGAGGCATTTAGCATTTTAAGTTCTCCGAATCAATTTGTCGCTAGGCCTACCTCAGGCACAAAAAGGTCCCCAACTTAGGATACGCTTTACATTTCCGCATTACGTGTTTATTTTTTGCAATATTTTTCATAATCCTCACTGACTCGGTTACCTTTTGTTTTGTTTCCCTTTTAGTTATTATCCCCTTCCCCAAAGGTTAGTTCGTGCATTCTGGCATCATCTGCCTACCGCACAAGATCCAAAGGGCCTCCACCTACTCCTCCTCTCAGTCCTCCCAAAGGTAGAAACAAGGGCAAAGGTAAGATGGAAGAATCCAGCGGTATCAGGAAAGACAATACGGTTGAACAGGTTGAGACTACTGAAGGCCGGGGTATTCAGGTTTTGTGTGAGAACATGTCACCATTGGAACAAAAATTGTTGAAGTTTCAAGAGGAGCTCGACGAGGTCCGAAATCTGGCCAATCTGTTATTTTCCCTCAACATCCCTGACGTCAACCCAACACCACCACAGAATATCCCAAAACCGCCAAATCACCCTGCACCTCACCATAACGCCACTTCCCCAAAGAACCAAACTCTCCTTGCACCATGCAACATTTGCCACAACAACACTCCACCATCCATCCACGAACCTCAAAACCCCACGAAGGACCATTTCTATGCCTACAACAATCCCATCTACGTGGAAACTGTGACCCACTCCATTCCGCCTATCTCACATACATCTGAATCTGATGGGAAGGACTTGCTTATCAAGAATCTGGTTGAGGAACTTAGAAAGCTGACTAACCGAGTTCAGGGTGTCGAGGGAGTCAAGGAAATTGAGGGTTTGAACTATGAAGATCTCTGTATACAACCTAATGTCGAACTACCCGAGGGATACAAACCTCTAAAGTTTGATATGTTTGATGGCACTGGTGATCCGAGGGTCCATCTGAGGACCTATTGTGATAAATTGGTTGGCGTAGGAAAAGACAAAAGGATCCGCATGAAGCTGTTCATGAGGAGTCTAAAGGGGGACGCACTGTCTTGGTACATCAGCCAAGACCCTAAGAAATTGTCAAACTGGGTAGGCATGGAAACAGACTTCATGGACAGGTTTAGATTCAATACAGAGAACGCACCAGATGTTTTCTACATCCAAAACTTGAAGAAGAAACCCACAGAAACCTTTCGCGAGTATGCTACTCGTTAGAGGTCGGAAGCTGCTAAAGTCAGACTTGCTTTAGAAGAGGAAGCATTGACGGCGATGAGAAATTTGTTTCTAGAAGACGAGGACATGGATTGCTGTGTTGTTCTCGAGAAGGAGGGGGAGGAAGGCCCTTCCATACAGGCAGTAAGCAAGGGAACCTATCTCAAGAACTGGTCTGTCCGGACAACCAAAGCCCGCCGAGCCTCGGGGTAGCAAGGCTAAAAATAAGCATTATTTACTGTTTTAATTACTAAATGATTTCACTTTTCTGCATTTTCAATTCCCGCAATAAGATCTTCAATGTTCAAAACAAGTTATTCAATTTATCAAAGCATTTTCAGTTTCTTTATGAATCAGATATTCATTGTTACCGTTTTCTCTCATTACTTTATCTATACAACATTACTATTACTTTACTTGATGAACCGATGACTGTGACATGCAATGAGACAACACAACAAACGAACATTGGATCAGACGAAGACGATATACCCGACGAAATTGTTAAGGAGGTAGAAGAATTTGAAAATAGACCTAAGTCCAACCTAGATGAGACTGAGGTTGTCAACCTGGGAGATTCAGAAAATGTCAAAGAAACGCGGATCAATATTCATTTGTCACCGTTAAAAAAGAAAGAGTATACAGAGTTCCTAAGGGAGTATGAGGACATATTCGCCTGGTCGTACGATGACATAACTGGTCTAAGTACGTCTATTGTGGCTCACAAACTGTCGACCAATCCGACATGTCCACCGGTAAAGAAAAAGCTTAGAAAGTTCAAACCTGACATGAGTTTGAAAATCAAATAAGAAGTTACCAGGCAGATCAATGCCAAAGTTCTCCGGGTAGTTGAATACCCAACATGGTTAGCCAACATCGTAACTGTGCCAAAGAAAGACGGGAAGGTCAGAGTCTGTGTCGATTACCAGGATCTCAACCGGGCCAGTCTGAAAGATGACTTCCCCTTGCCAAACATACACATTTTAATTGACAACTGCGCCAAACATGAGCTACAATCCTTCGTTGATTGCTTCACTGGTTATCATCAAATTTTGATGGATAAGGAAGATGCTGAGAAAATGGCGTTCATCATGCCCTGGGGAGTGTACTGTTACAAGATGATGCCGTTCGGTTTAAAGAATGCAGGGGCCACCTACATGAGGGCCATGCCTACCATATTCCATGACATGATTCACAAAGATATCGAGGTGTATGTGGACAACGTCATTATCAAATCAAAGAAGGCTGCTGATCACATGGAAGATTTAAGGAAGTTCTTCAACAGGTTGAGAAAATATAATCTGAAGCTGAACCCCGCAGAGTGTGCATTTGGGGTTCCTGCTGGGAAGTTATTGGGATTCATTGTGAGCTGCCGGGGAATAAAATTGGATTCGTCAAAGGTCAAAGCCATTCAAGAACTACCACCGCCAAGAACAAGAGAGATGTTATGAGCTTCTTGGGGAGGCTCCATTACATCAGCCGATTCATAGCACAGTCTACAATCATCTGTGAGCCGATCTTCAAAATGTTAAATAAGGACGCTGCGACTAAGTAGACCGAGGATTGTCAAAAAGCTTTCGATAGAATCAAGGAGTATCTATCCACATCGCCGGTCTTGGTACCACCTGAGCCAGGTAGACCCTTGCTACTCTACCTTGCTGTACTAGATGGAGCTTTCGGTTGCGTTCTGGGGCAATATGATGAAACAGGAAGGAAAGAACAGATTATTTATTATCTCAGCAGGAAGTTCACTCCATATGAGGCCCGGTAGTCTTTGCTGGAACGCACTTGCTGCGCTTTGACTTGGGTCGCTCAGTTGAGACACTACTTCTGTGCCTACACAACATATCTCATATCAAGGATGGATCCATTGAAGTACATCTTTCAGAAACCCATGCCCACTGGCAAGCTAGCCAAGTGTCAAATCCTGCTGAGTGAGTTCGACATTATTTATGTGACTCAAAAAGCGGTCAAGGGACAAGCATTGGCTGACCATCTTGCTGAGAATCCAGTGGACGGAGAATACGAACCCTTGAAAACGTATTTTCCTGATGAAGAAGTATCATTCGTAGGAGAAGGCATTGCAGAATCCTACGATGGTTGGAGGATGTTCTTTGATGGCGCAGAAAACTTCAAAGGAGTCAGTATCAGAGCATTCTTAATATCGGAAACAGATCAGCATTATCCAGCATCCGCCAAACTCAGGTTTCCTTGCACCAACAACATGGCTGAATAAGAGGCCTGCATCTTAGGGCTCAACATGGCCATTGACATGAACGTCTAGGAGCTGTTAGTGATTGGTGACTCAGATTTATTGGTACATCAAGTACAAGGAGAATGGGCAACAAAATATTCCAAGATACTACCCTATCTACATCACGTTCAGGAGTTGAGAAAGAGGTTCATAAAGATAGAGTTCCGGCATGTCCCCAGAATCCAGAATGAGTTCGCCAATGCTCTGGCTACCTTGTAATCTATGATTCAACATCCAGACAAAACTTTCATTGACCCCATTCCAGTGAAAATTCACAATCAGCTGGCCTACTCTGCCCATGTCGAAGAAGAAGAAGACGGAAATCCTTGGTTCCATGACGTCAAGGAATATTTGGAAAAAGGAGAATACCTAGAGCTTGCAAACACCACTCAGAAGCGCACTCTTCAGAGATTATCTAACAATTTCTTTCACAGCGGAGAAATCCTGCATAGGAGGACTCCTGATTTGGGGTTATTAAGGTGCGTCGACGCAAAAGAAGCATCAAAACTATTGGAAGAAATTCATGCTGGGACCTGCGGTCCACATATGAACGGGTTTGTATTAACAAAGAAGATACTCCGAGCGGGTTACTTCTGGATGACCATGGAAACAGTCTGCATTCAGTACGTCCGGAAATGCCACCGCTGTCAGATACATGGAGATATGATAAAGATACCTCCGAGTGAGCTTAACACAATAAGTTCAACATGGCTGTTCGCCGCCTAGGGCATGGACGTTATTGTACCTATCTATCCTGCCGCCTCCAACGGATACAAGTTTATTCTGGTTTCCATTGATTACTTTACTAAATGGTTCGAAGCAACCTCCTACAAAGCAGTTACCAAAAAAGTCGTGGCCAGCTTTGTCCGCGACCACGTTATTTGTCGGTTCAGAGTTCCAAAGTAAATCATCACTACAATGGTTCTAATCTCAAAAGTGACTTGATGAAAGCCATCTGTGAAACATTCAAGATCAAACAGAAGAACTCCACATCTTACAGACCTTAGATAAATGGAGCTGTAGAAGCCGCTAACAAAAACATCAAGAAGAAACTAAGGAAGATGATAGAAAGGCACAAGCAATGGCATGAGAAGTTATCATTAGCCCTACTGGGGTATCTCACCACGGTCCGCACATCAACCGGGGCAACCCTCTACATGCTAGTTTATGGTACAGAGGCCGTTATTCCGGCGGAGATTGAGATTCCATCTCTGAGAATTATATAAGAAGTTAAGCTCAGCGACGCGGAATGGGTAAGGAACCGTTATGAGCAACTAGCCCTCATACATGGAAAAATAATGAACGTAGTTTTTCATGGTCAACTATATCAGAACAGAATGACTAGAGCCTTCAACAAGAAATTCAAGCCAAGGCGATTCACACCAGAGCAACTGGGGCTAAAGAAAATCTTTCCTCACCAAGACGAAGCCAAAGGGAAGTTTTCTCCCAACTGGCAGGGTCCGTACATGGTTCACAGAGTGCTGACAGGAGAAGCACTCATACTTGCATAAATGGACGGAGAAGTTTGGCCAAAACCAATCAATTCAGATGCAGTCAAGCGCTACTATGTGTAATTCCTTATGCTTTCATCAACAATGTAAATTGAACTACGTCTGACCTGATTCCCGTTTAAGAGGGGATACGTAGGAAGCCCTATGGGTTCGGTCACAATTCAATAAAAATTTCATTTTCCCCACGAATGGAAACTGGGGCAGAAATTTGAGGAGGACCCTCAAAATTCTGAAGCAAGTTCGGCCGATAGCCGCACGAGCAACAACTAGAAGTATTCACCCATCAAACTGGGGCAGAATTTTGAGGAGGACCCTCAAAATTCCGTGGCAGGAGAGGTTGCAACGTCTTGTACTGCGTCCCGGTCGTCGGTTCATCTAAAAACTATTTTTAGATTATATGCTTATATCTTACAAAATCATGCATATTGTTTTTTGAAACAGCTTGTTTAGCAAACGCTACCCCCGGTGATACAGACAATATCATCACAATCAAGAAAATGCGACAAGCAAAGCCAGCAGGGATACAAACTAACCTTCCCTTTACAGAACTCACGATCTTTCTTTGGATGCAGGCACAAAGATGGCAAGGGCCCCAAAAACATACTATCCACCCGAAGGACATATATTGCTCAAAGACACACTTCTCAAGCTCGTCGCACACGCCGACATTTATTATCACCACAAACGACACTTCACTTATCGCAATACTTACAAAGATCATATCGCCGCAATTTATCACCAGCTAAGAACTCCTATCTGCATTTTTATATTCTACACTTACACTGCATAAGGCTACTATTCTGCCTTCCGAGGTTAAACGCTACCTCTATCTGCATTTTATCTCCTACATAAGGCTACCTTTCTGCCTTCCGAGACTAAACTCTATCTCCATTTGCATCTGCATTGCATAAGGTTACCTTTCTGCCTTTCGAGACTAAACTCTGTCTCCACCTGCATTTTATCTCTTGCATAAGGCTACCTATTCTGCCTTTCGAGACTAAACGCTGTCTCCACCTGCATTTACATCTTGCATAAGGCTACCATTCTGCCTTCCGAGGTTTACCTCCATCAGCATTTTGCATTGCATAAGGCTACCATTATGCCTTTCGAGGCTAAGTGCTGCCTCCCTTTTACTTTTCAAAGTAACTAGTGTCTCTACCAGTATCTACTTCGTTTCCTTTCGGTCTAAGCTCTTCCCTTTTAATTCGCAAGACTAAGCTCTGTCTTGTTAGCATCATACTATTGCATTTTCATGGGCTGAAATATCGCCAACCTATCTAAAGGCGTCATCGTTCAGAGGCACCATCTTCATGGCCCGAGAACATCATTTCATGGCCTGAGGATCTCTTTTATCAGTTTGCATATCATTATTCAAAGGCATCATGGTTCGGAGGCACTATTTTCATGTCCCGAGAACATCATTTCATAGCCTGCGAATCCCGCATCAAGCGATTCATGGCCCAGGACATCATGGTCTAAGGACGCCATCCTCAACCGTCCGAAGACAGCATTCATAGTCCAACGAGAATCTGCATCATGTTTAAATTACGCACAATATATGCTTGTAATTCATTTGCAGGAAATCCGGCTAGGAACAGCCAGCCAGGCAGGAGTGGACCGCTCCAGTTCTCCTAACTACCCCGTAAACCATTTTGCTCACCTCGCTTTGCACCTTGTGTCCGTCCTTATAAAACGTCATCGGTATACTTCGCCGGTGACTCATGAACTACATACCTCCTGATTCTTGTAAAACCAGGGATATGTAGGCAACTCAGAAATCAGGGTGCGGCCTAAATATTTCATACGATTTCCACTCGGTCAAAATTGGCCATCATATCTTTACCCGACAACTCTTTCATCCTTCCCGGGTAAAGAACGGCAACTGTTGATACCCAATGTTTCCTCAAAATTATTTTCAAACTTGCATATATACCTTCAATATCACTCTTTACAGTAATTGATATTTTTCCATAATTTTCCGTATTTTATCAAATTATTTTCCTATTTATTTAATATTTTATGTTCCATAATTATTCATAATTATGCACAAATGATATTGTAAACAATTTCAAGACATCTTCTTGCTCAATATGTTATTCAAAATCCTATTTAGCTCCATTAGAATTTAATTGTTTCGCAAATTAACCAATATTGGCATTATTTAGCTAATTTCAGCAACTTTGCGATAATAGCACAAATATACATTTATATCATTATTAAAAGCAACAACTGATCATTTTATATTTTTATAGTAGTTAACTATCTTAATTTCATTTATTTTGTTTAATTTCATCTTACACAATTATCAGCTATTTTAATTAATTAATTATCTTATTTTTTAGGGTATTTAACATTTAGCCCATTTTTATTTAAATTCTAGCCAATCTTTAACCCAACCCCACCTCACCCAAAACCCACTCTCTAACCCAGCCCAACTAATATCCTACCCGGCCCAACCCCACACCTGATCTGAACCGTTGATCAAATAAGATCAATGTTACCATAATTAAACCCCAACTACCCCCTTGAACGACCCCTCATTTCTCACCTCTCATCCTCTATCTATCTCTCTCTGTTCATCTCTGGTTCTCTCTAGAATCCTCCCTTGGCTTCTCTCCTCCGATGGATTCCGTTCGTTTTCTCCGGCTGGTTCTCTCACCGGAAACCATGGTTCCTCATCATCTCCTGGTTATCTATCCTCCTTGCACCGCCCCTGTGATACCCTAAATACCTCAGGCAAACCTGGAGCGGTTCACTCACCACTCATGGTCCCCATGCCACTTTCTGGCCTCCCCCGACCGTTTGAGTAAGAACTACAACCTTTCTGGCTTAAGCCGACGACGTCTTTGAGGTTTTTCCTACTAATCTGGGTTCCACGAAACCCTAACCCTATGTCTTTTTGATTTCCTCTAGATCTGCTTTAGATATACGATGTTACGAAGCTTCTTTGCATGTTCTTCTCTGAAAAAACCTTCATCTTTAACGATCTTTCATTTCAAAAACTAGGGTTTCTTAACCCCTTTCAAAAAATGATTATTTTTCCAATTTTAAGTGTTTTCTACTATGTTTAAACGATTCTCTTATGTTTTTCTTGTTATCTAAGTTATTATGCTAAAAAGACCTAATTTTCTAGGATGCCTTAACTGTATGTTCCTGCGTGTTTATTATTATGAAAGTATCTGTGTATTCTTTGTGATTCTCGCTTTAACTTGTTGTTAAGGTTTCAATCTTCTAGTGTTTCTCCAAATGCTTGCTTAGGGTGTCTCTTATTATTTTCAATACATGTTGTTTAATGTTTAATAGGTCTGACTATTTTCCTTATTGATTATTCACATAATAATTTATACTGATTTTGCATAATCTCCTCAGACCTGTGATATCTTCCCTGAATCTGTGATTTTGTGTATTTTCCTTGTAATTATGTACTGAATTTTGAATTGTTTCCTTGTTTGTGTGATACTTTCCTTAGTTAATATTGAGTCCCTGTGATTTTCAATTCTAGTCGTGATTCTTGTGACTAATATTCAGAACTAAATTCTACTATACCTTATTTATGTGCACGAATATGCTGTTGATTGTTTGACATATACTTTCCCTAATTATGTGTTATGTACCTAAACTTAATTGCTTGCTATATACTTTACTACTCCTATTATAGTAAAGGTCAGTTTTACAGTTGATTCTTTACCTTATTTAATTCTAATTGTATCGTTTGAACTATGACTCCCTAATTAAAGGGAGTCCAAGTCTTTGATTGATTCTGATTGAACATTATTTCTATAACTATGTTAAACTATTACTCCTTACCTTATTTCACTACTCGTTTTCAAAACTATAAATACCCTACTCCCTCTTTAGCATAAGGGACCAACACACACAAGAACAAGACACGCTATTCTAAGCTCTCTCTCTTACACACACACACATATTGTCTTGCTTCTCTTGCTGTTACTTGCAACTCAGTTGGCTGCAAGCCCAAACTGAGTGATTCTATTGTGTTATTGCTCTGCTGCCCTACTGTTCTGTTGCATCTACACACTACTGCTCTGCCTCTCTTCACTTTGCTGCTCTTCATTTCTCTCATTAAACTGGTATGGTTTCAGTTTAAGCCTACAACATCTAAAACAATATGTTTCTGTTTGTATTAAGATTCGTTCTATGTCTCTTATGCTTCTACTTGTGGTTCTGCTGTTTGCCTTGCAATAAGCATGTCTAGTCTGTCTATGTGATCTCCCTTTAGTTCAACATATTTATTTTTGTCTATATGATCTCCCTTTAGTTCAGCATATTTATTTTTGTCTATGTGATCTCCCTTTAGTTCAGCATGTTTATTTTTGTCTATGTGATTCTTTTTCCCTCTATGTTTAGCATGTCTACTTGGCTATGTGATCTCTTTTCCCTTTAGTTCAGCATGTCCAGTACTTTTCTTATATGTTATATTATGAATCTGCCTTACCCCCTGATTCCTGACACTACAAGCATGTACTCATGATACCTAGTTACTATGTAATCATGAACCTTTCCTTTGAACCTAATGTGTAACTTTGGCACCCCCCTCAATCTAATGTTATTAAACTCTTTGGCACGAACATTTATGATAAATCATTGCTGTAACTAGTTGAGTTTTGTAAGACTTCTTTGATGTTAACCTATGTGCAACTATGCTTTCACAGATGTATTACTTGTCCCCAATTCCCTTTTTTTTGTTTGTGTTTGTTTCCTTAACTATGTATGTTTTCTAAGTTGCTGATTGTCCTGTCTCTTTTCCTCTTCAAACTAGTTCCATA
This sequence comes from Nicotiana undulata, assembly GCA_005239495.1. Classification (NCBI taxonomy): domain Eukaryota; kingdom Viridiplantae; phylum Streptophyta; class Magnoliopsida; order Solanales; family Solanaceae; genus Nicotiana; species Nicotiana undulata. The sequence continues at coordinate 6,585 of ML271989.1, read as the reverse complement.
AACAAACTCTTATGTTGTTCTATAAAGCTATTTTTTTCAAAACAATTATGTCAGTAAACTATTTTCAACTCAACTCCTTCTAAAACACTATGAGCACATCTCACCACTCCTAGTTTCTAAGTTTAGCCCCCTTCGTGTGAGCACTGCCTTGGGGACCATTTAAGTACCCATTGAAATCTGACACACAAGGCTGGCATTCCACACTACACTTACTCATTCCTGGCTAGGGTACCCGGGGTGTGAGCACTGCCTGGGATCCTCTGAGGTCCTTAGGATCTCTGACACACCTGGGTTATAAAAGGTCATGGCATATGGCATTGTTGGATCTGGAGACTTGGGCCTATTGTTAGGCTCCCTATAGTGTAACTTTTTAATTTTTCTATTTACTTATATAATTTGTGCCATGCTGGTCTATAATAATTAATTGTAAAAATGACTCTGGGGTTGGATAGTGAAATGGGTGGGGTTATGCATGCTTAGTATAGATATGGGTAGAAACCATGCTTGTAGGTTTATTCTATATATGTGCAATAGCCACCATGCTTAGGAATACCTCTCATTCATGCATTAGATACCCTGATGTTTAGGTTTATTTATTTCAGCATCCGCGTCGTACTCATATCAACTTAGAAATCATGTTCCTAGTTAAGCAACAATAGAAACGGCTGTTATAATGTTACTGCCTCTGCATTTTTACAATTGCTTCATCTAGAAATCCTGTTTTAGGTTAAATAATAACATCAACTATCGAATCTTGCATCAGAATCATGATTACCTTAGGATTTCATTCTCAGCATTCTCATGTTATCTATGCCAAAATCATGTGTTAAAACATATACTGCTGTGAACACTTAGAAATCTTGTATTAGGTTTCAGTAACTTAACAAGGAATTACATCTCTGTGTGTTCTGCTTTCATTCAAAAAGAATGTGCTAATGAACCTCGCTAAAAAGAATAGAATCTAATATTGAAAACGTTCATGCATCTAGAACAACATGCATAGGTTTGCATCATTCTACAACCTGCCTGCATTTAGATACCATGTTTCCAGGACCTGCATCCATACTTGTTTAAACTCTTAGGCTCGTAATAATAAAGCAGACTCACCCTGTCTAGCTATTATTTTTTGAAACCAGGCAGTATAATTGGAGTATTTTAATACGCCTAGGCAAACCTTAGGTATTAACACTTGTTAAAACTGGAAGACTATTCCTCTTTTGTGTACTATCTGGATAATTACAGATAAGAAATCAATAGTTTGAAAATGGTAAAAATCCTTTCTCTGAAACTCTGTGATAACACTGCCTCATTACTATATTCACGCCTAGAAAACATGCCTTAGGTTCTGAAATTTAATACCTCATTTGTGGTTGAGTCGTGCTATTTATGTGTATAACTTGTGGAGGAATATCTGAGCTTCATATCTGCCTCTATGTGCTTCCCTGTATTTGCAGTCTTAATTGTTTTGTTTGTCGTTTAGAATTTTGTCCTTTAAACCTAAGGGTTCAGCCTAGTACCTACCCTTTAGGAATAGTAGTCCCTAACTTCCTCCAGGACTGATAGGATGGGACGGGTAATAGCACGCAATAAGTTTCGTGACAAACACGCATTTTAAATACCTTCGCGGGGTGGGAAATGGTGGAATATGGATATGGTTACCGGTGTGCTAATACCACGTGTAGCTCTGCCTATCGGGTATTGCATTGATGTGATCCATATTACTTTAAACCTATAACATCTCTTCTCAAATATTTACTTTTGATTTATTTCAACTTTTAATAAACTTCAATACTTGTTTGAAATCCCCTCTTATATGAGCCTTACTTGTCATTTGCTTATTGTCCGAATTCACGAAAACCATTTGGCCGGGAACCACAGTTGTGGATCTTGAGGGGTGCCTAATACCTTCTCCTTGGGATAACTTCAAGCCCTTACCCAATCTCTGGTAATGCAAAGTAGTCTTATGAGTTAATTACTTTAGGTGACCTAACACACCATACAAATCGTTAGGTGGCGACTCTTCTTTTAACCCTCTTTCTTTAAAAGGAGTTGTCAGAATATCATAAACCCGATCTCCGCTTAAGGAAAAAGGGGGCGCGACAATATATAGGTTTCATAATAAATAAAAATAGCTACTTTGATAGTCGGTTTGGTTTGGTTATTTTTTGATTGAAACCAAAACAAAACCAAATTTGATCGGTTTTTAAAATTCAAAACCAAAACCAAATCAAACCTAAACTGTATCGATTTATTTGGTCGGTTTGGTTGGTTTTTCGCGTTTTTATGAACACCCCTACCTAAGGCTAGGAAGGAGTAGATATTGGTTTCTTTGCTTAAATAAGAGAGAGCATCTGTTGCAGTACACCCTCATTCTTCTCCTTTTCCTTTGCTAATTAAGCTTTGAGAGTATCCCGCTCAGCTTCAACCTCTAAAAGGCGAGTCTTCAATCGAAGGATCTCAACATCCTTAACCTCACCTTCATGCTCAAACGTCCTGACCTTGCTATTCACAGGCATTTTCCTTGATGAACCAGGTTCATCCTCAGGGACATTCACAATGTAGTCACAAGTCAGTAACGTGTTCTTCCCAAAATGGTCCTTGGCAGTAGCCATCTCAGTCTTCTTCACAGGCACCTTGAAATGAGCAAGCACAGTAGTTGAATAATGAAGGATGGCCAATTAATTCGCCGACCACGGTACAGACACTCTATGAAAGTGAGATCCATGTAACTTGCAATATGCCTTCGCTCTTTCCTGGGCAATAAGCACTTGATGACAAACTCAAAGAATAGTTTGTGCTGCGGCCTCATCTCACTTTTCAACACTGACCTAGGCTCCATCTCCTTCTCATTTTCACTGAAGAACCTTGTGATTTGAAGGGGTGAAGGGAGTCCATCCAAGCTTGGCCACCTCTGCCTTGTGTAGTCATCATATCCCTCAGAGGGAATACCAAGTATCTCGCCCAGTTCTTTGGCATCAAAAGAGATCTCAACCCCCTGTACCCTAGTGGAAACGCTTCCATCCTTGACTTCCGCACTGCCATGTTCCACAATCTCATTTCTTGCCAGCCTGCCGTCAAGATGAAGTACCAGGTCCTTCCAACCCTACACATCCAAGGTGTCCACAAGAAAAATCATCCCAGATTCTTCAAGATCCCTGAACAGCTTTCCTTTCAGAGTAGTACGTTTTCCAAACTTTGTTAGCTTATCGGTTTCCCCACCAGATTCATCTGCTTCTTCTCCACTCCACTCAGCATCATCATTGATTTTAACTTTCTTAGATTTAGACCTGGTTTGCTTGGCAAATGTTGAAGGTTTGGCAGACACAAAAGCTGACTTCTGGGAAGAGGTCTTGGGCTTCTTGGGCTTGGGTGTCTCAACATCAACCTGTTCCCGTTGTTCCTCTTGATGGACCGGGTCCATCTCATAATCATCAACCTCTACTGCCTCAACAGGCTCGCCAATTTTAGCCTTCCCCTTAGCAGCCTTCTTTTTCTTACTCTCCCTCAGAGCTTTCTCCAACTCCTCCTTACTCCGCCTGACTGCACTTCTAGTAGTGCGATTTTTAGGGATAGGAGCATCAACAGATGAAGAGGCCTTTCTTTTCTTGGTTGTTACAGGAGTATAAACTTTCTTGACTTTGGGGGTCCTCTTCTTCTTGGGTTTGTAAATTTCCCCCAATTTTCTCATCAGATCACCCAAGGTTTCTTCGACGGATGAACCAGGTTCATCAGTTGCATGCTGTAAGTTTTCCAATCCTACAACAGCTTCCTCAGAGTTGCTTCCCCCTAAATCCCTGACATGCTCCTTAGAAATTTCTGGCGCAGAGCCACGAATCGCCAGTGTAGCACCTTCCTTTCCTATTCCCCTTTCAGAACTTCCTTCTCCCTCTCTCTCAATTTCCTTTTTTACCACCTTTTCTTCTCCTATCAGGTATTTCGACATCTACTACAGACCCAATCAATATGAACCTATTTTCAATAATTTCAGGGTCAGACCTAATTTCAAAAGTTACCTGTTCAGTGTTTGAAGAAACATTTGCATCTTCCTCATTTGCATACTAGAAAGAGTCGCTTGAGTTTTCAGAATCTTGGGCCTGGCTTGCCTGAAGCATTGCATTTAATTTACGAGCAAGAGAGCCAGAAGAAACTGTTTTCCTGGCTAGCATTTTTACTCGTCATTTTCTGGGTACAGAAGTAGGGCTTGGTGTAATGGCTGGAGCTATTTGGGGGGAAGGAGTGGGTTCAGGAATAGGTTCTGGAACTGGACTGTTTTGAGGAGTAGAAGAATTCGATGGATATTGGGTGGAGGAGCTTTGTTGTGATGGATAATTGGAACCAGTATCTTCAAGTGCGACACTGTATTCAGGAGTGGTTGATGAGGATGTAATAGGGGGTGGTGTGGAAGACATGATTATGAAGCTTTAGAAAGTAAGGGTATGTGATCGCTTTAGTTGAAAGTAATGATGAACTTGGTTCGAAGGTTATGCTTTTTGAAGAAGTGAGGGATTAGAGAGATAATGATGGCCTTTTAAAGATGTGGTTAATAAATGTGCAATATGCTTAATTCTTGGTCATGTGGGAGTCTAATCGGTGCAGGAGTGTCAGTGGATTTGACGGTTATGACTCCCTACAATCTAGGCTAATTAAGCTTCGATTGGACTCTTTGGAACAGGTTCATTTTGAGATAAAGACTGACAATTTGAAATAGGCCAAATATAGATAGAGTCCTGCTCATGTGTGACTATAGTTATTTCAATAAGTGTATAGTGATGAGCACGTACCTTGTCAGTCAGATGAACCAGCCACGATGAACTAGGTTCATCGTGTTAGAGTCTCTTGTTTTGGCCTCAATTAACAAAAATAAAAAACATCATTAGAAACCAAAGAATCATATTAACACATGGCAAGAGAGTATGACATTTAAGACATGAAACTGAGCAATGATTAATCTGGCTAGTTACATATTTCAGTGATTCTAAACAATTTTGTTTTTCATTTTTTTTTCATTTTTGTTTTGAACTGGTTCAATTAGGTGATCTTAATCATCCCTAATTCTAACATGTTTCTCTCAAAATTCTCCCTGCTTAGTGCTTTAGTAAATATATCAGCAATTTGTTTATAAGTAGCACGGAATTCGATTGAGATCATTCCCTTCTCATAGTTATCTCTTAGGAAATAGTGTCTGACATCTATGTGCTTGGTTCTCTTATGATGAACCGGGTTCTTCGTCATACTAATAACACTAGTGTTGTCACAGAAAATAGGAATGCATCCAACCTCTATACCAAAGTCCATGAGTTGTTGCTTAATTTGCAAGCCTAAAGAGAAATTTAGCTCACCCATCATACTCATCTCAAACTCACTCCCCATAAGTTTAGAAAATTCCTTACTCAATTTTTCATAAGTTTCCCCAAATATTATGTCATCTACATATATTTGTACTACCAGGAGATCCTTACCTTTTTTCTTTAAGAATAAGGTGCTATCAATTTTACCTCGTTTGTAGTCATGTTCTAGCAGGAATTTAGATAGCCGCTCATACCATGCTCTTGGTGCTTGCTTGAGTCCATACAAAGCCCTGTCAAGTTTATACACATGGTCAGGTGTCTCCTTACTTTCAAATCATGGAGGCTGCTTGACAAATACTTCCTCTTTTAGTAGCTATTGAGGAAAGCACTTTTTACATCCATCTGGTGGAGAGTGAATTCCATGTGGGCATCAAATGCTATAAGAAGACTGATTGCCTCCAGTCTTGCCACAGGAGCAAAGGTCTCATCATAGTCAATTCCCTCTTCTTGACTATATCCTTGGATAACCAGTCTAGCCTTGTTTCTTGTAACTGTTCCATCTTCATCGAGTTTGTTCTTAAAGACCCACTTTGTGCCAATCACTAATCTATCTAGTGGTCTGGATACCAGATGCCAAACTTGACTTCTTTCAAATTGATTTAGTTCTTCTTGCATGGCATTTACCCAGTCAGCATCTTGTAAAGCTTCAGCAACATCCTTTGGTTCAATCAAAGATAGAAAGGCATCAAATGCACACAGATTTTTAAAGGAGGATCTGGTTTTGATTCCAGATGTTAAGTCTGTTACGATGTTCTCAATGAGGTGAGAACTTTGATATCTGTGTGGTTTGAGCACCAATTGTTCACAACTTGATGATCCCATGGTGTCTTGTTGTTGTGGAACAAGATCAGGGCCAAGTCCCAGTGAGGTTTGCTGTTAAGTTCCCCCTGTCATGTTGCTTGGGGTAGTTGAACCCGGTCAATCACCTGTTCCTTCTTCCATATTTGCTCTAGTTTAATCACTTCTTCTGACCAGTACAATCTCCTCATCTTCTAGTTCCTATCTCTCAGAGAGAATGTTAGTTTCATAAAAAACAACATGCACACTCTCTTCTACACACATAGTTCTTTTATTATATACTTTATAAGCTTTACTATGTGACGAATATTCCAAGAATACCCCCTCATCACTTCTGGGATCAAATTTACCTGGGAAGTCTTTGCCGTTATTGTGTACAAAGCACTTGCATCCAAAAGCCCTAAGGTGGGATATGTTGGGATTTCTCCCTTTAAGTAAT
>ML271988.1:0-93298 GCA_005239495.1 Nicotiana undulata | reverse complement strand
TTGTTTCTACGGCCTTACCCCATGTTGTTATTGTATTCCGCATTTTCATTGTTATTGTTGTTCCTTGGCTTGCCTAACCTCGCCGTTAGGCGCCATCACGACCTGTACCGGTTTTGGGTCGTGACATAAGGCATATTAAGATAAATTGCATACGTTTAGGGACAAATTTGGACCTTTTCCAGTTAAACTTTTACCGTGTAGAAGTTAAATCTTAATTTTGTCCAAAACACATATACAGTTCATTTAATTTGGCTTCATTTTTTATTTTGGCACTCGATTTGAATCTTGTTCCATTTTGGCCCTCCAATTTTATTTTTTATGTTTCATTTTAACACAAAATCTGAAATCAGTGCAAAAGAATATAGCGCGTGTGTATACACAAATATGAGGTGTAATAAATATCCAATTAATTATTGTTCATCCTTGTCAAATGGGTCAATACTAAATACCCGACCCGAATTTTTTGGTGTCCATGATACTTTCCCTTCATCTTGAAAACCACAAGAACAAATATCCATTCCATTATGAAAAAATAATTTTCTTTGATACATGAATTCACTTCAAACTTCAAGCTTATATGAAATAAATGATGAAAAAATCAGGTGGAGACATTTAATTGAATATTTATTACATCTCATATTTTTGTATACATATGCGTTATATTTTTTTGCACTAGTTTCAGCTTTTGTGTTAAAATAAAACATAAGAAATAGAGTTGAAGGGCCGAAATGAAATAGGGTTGGGATAAAGTACCAAAATGAAAAATAAAGCCAAGTTGAATGAGTTGTATATGACTTTGGCCCTAAATTTTATATGGTTATCAGTCCAAGTTATAGTTTCTACAATATGTAAACACTTGGCCTTGACCTTTCTATAAAACGGGTATTCAAACACTATAGACCATATTATTTCATTCTCTACGAATTTGCTTTTATGGCTAAACTATTCCATATCCTCCTCATCTCCATTCTCCTCTTTCTAGTAGCTTTTCCGGCCACCGGAGAAGAAGAACACATATTTGGAAAATCCATAAAGAGAAAATCTATGGGTCTAAAAAAGGAAAAACTCAGCCATTTCAAATTCTACTGGCATGACATCCTTAGTGGTACCAAACCAACATCTATGATGATTATTCCACCACCAAAAAACACAACCACAGGCTTTGGTCAAATGAATATGATAGATAATGCACTAACCCTAGGACCAGAGTTGAGTTCCAAGATTGTTGGAAGGGCACAAGGGTTTTATGCTTCTGCTTCACAAAATGATGTTGGTTTAATGATGGTCATGAACTTTGCCTTTGTTGAAGGGAAATATAATGGAAGTACCTTTACCGTACTCGGCCGGAATTCCGTGTTTGACAAGGTGAGAGAGATGGCGGTGATCGGCGGCAGTGGGCTTTTCCGATTTGCTAGAGGGTATGTTCAGGCTAGTACTCATTCATGGGATATGAACACTGGAGATGCTAATGTTCAGTATGATGCTTATGTGTTGCATTATTGAGGTCTAGTAATTAATTATATTTTACTCATTATTTATTTCTTAGTTCCTCTTTATTTACTCTTTGGCAGCTAGTCTTTTAAGCAATAATTGTTGTACGTTCACACCTTTTTCCTTTTTCTTGTCAATCAATTGTCGTATTGGAGCTGGATTATTTGACCCGTTGATATTACTTTTACTTTACTTTACTATTATTAATAAGGGGCAATGAGAGCAGTTTCTTTTTCGATCTAGGGCATATTTGGCACTTTAATGTCCTGAAACTGTGGGCTCTCGTTAATTTGTCATTTCTCCTCATATTTTAATACTTAAAAGTGAGTAACTTTTCCGTCTTAATAGTGTATCTGATATTAAAAATAAAATAAACAGAATATTAACTATTATACCAAGTAGAATACAAATTATTTATAAAAGGCTAATCTTGAAATATTATTGTACCATTTCAAACCAAAACATTGAGTTGCTTTTATTAATTATTAATTAAGCTATTATCATTTAGAAAATAACTTGCTCCGGCTTAATTTAAAATATTAATAGCAATTTTATATTTTTTGTATATATAACAAGAAAAGAATAATATGATTGATAAATGACATGGACTCAAATTAGAACTTACGCTATTACTTTTATAACTGTAACAACTTTATCATTTGAATCTTTATGATTATTTTGTGTGTTAAATAAATATTTTATGGTGCAATTGTTCAAACAACTATCTTTAATTTAAGTGCTTAATGAAAAAAGTTTACATAAGCAAAGGAGTAAAATTGATACTCCTTTATATTTGTTTCTATATTTTGAGGTCCACTTCTAACGTAACATATATTTCTCCTAATATTAAAAGAAAATATCTCATCTTATTAATACTATTAACAAATATGTCATCAATGAAGAAAAATGCAATCTCTTTGGTTTATTCACAAGTTGTTGAGTTTAAATAAATTAATTATGGACTTTATTTTCTTAAATTTAATGCGCTAAAAAACTAGCAAAATATGTTTGCCTGTGAATTTTTATGCTATCAATGAGCCTACTAATTATTATTTTTTTTAAAATCTATTGTAAATTTCAAATTAGAATATGAGAAAAAAACCACACATAAAGAAAAAACAAGTATGAAATATTGATAACATTTGTATTGCTTTTTCGTTGAGGTTTAACTCCAGCAAAATAATTTAAAATCAGATAGTTAATTCGAAAACGCAATAGCTTTATTGAATAAAGGCGCATATAAAATTTTCATCCTTAAATATATTAATTAAATTTATATGAATGATCTTTATTAAACTATTGGAGTAATACAATTAAGAAAATTATTTTTGTAATTAAGTGTTGGCCCATGCTGATCCATCCCTCATCTAATTTGTTTCATAAGTGAATAAACAGTTTATACTCAATTATCAAGCTTTTGTTACTTGATTTAGGACCCAGAAAATTATTATGAAATTTTAACTCATCACTTAATTAAAAAAAAAAGAAGAAAGAAGAATCAAGTTGAGGGAGTTATAAATATATATTATATTATGGATGTTCATAAGTTTCCCGAAGAAGGTTATCCATATGGGACTCCGCCGTAAATATGTTTATCTATTTGGTACTCTATTGGAAATAAGCTTCCTGAAGCTTATCATTTCGGTACTCCGTTATGGATAAATATTATCCCTATCTATCTGGTACAATAGAAGCTTACAAGCAACTTACAAGCAGCTTACACATCAGCTTGTAGTAGCAGCTTACAAGCAGCTTGCAGTAACAGCTTATAAGCAGCTTACCCAGCAGCTTGCAGTAGCAACTTACACATCATCTTCCTTTCTTCTATAAATATAGGAGATTTCATTTCATTATGTACATCAGTTTGAAAGTTGAATAAGATATCAATCTCTCGCTCTATACTTGTCTTCAGTTTATTTACTTTGCAGTCTTTATTTTATAACACGTTATCAGCACGAGACTCTGCTTTAAGCACATACTTTGAAAGACGTATTACTATAGTTATCCTCGTCGAAAGGCATCGGTTCTCACTGTAATTAAGATCAAACTGTTTTATTTATGGATTTCTACTCTTTTTACAGTGGTTTGAACGATTGATATTTTTTTGGCGTCGGTATTTTATTACCATATTAGCAAAGTAAGCATGGAAATAATTTTATGTTTGGCTTAAAGGTTTTACTATATCACTTTTTCTTTATGAATGACAAATTATTTTTCCTTGCTGCTTTGCTATCTTGAAGTAGGTTTGGAACAAAAGACTTGTGACGTTAATTTTTTTGCACTTTCATATATTTCTTAACACTAACTATTTGTTGAGTTGAGTTAGCAAAAGTTTATGGATATAAATCATATCCAATCGCTGTAACTAAGAATTCTACCCAAAAGGTTAGTACTTCCTTCATATCAGACATTCCTGTTTTTTGCTACTAACAATTTGATTTTTGTTCATTGGTCCTAAGGAGCATAATTGGTTCACTTAGTAGTTCATGCCATGAATTTGTTCCTGAAAAAAAATATTACGAGAAGGGACCATGATTTATTATTTTCATCTCTATTGATGGCTAAGTATGGAAGTTCTCAAAAAATATAGTTACCGACAGTGGCATATTTCCTAAGTCTTGTTATGACTTAATTTTATGGTTCACTTAAACTCTAGCAGAGTTTGCAAGAAATATACAACCACCAGAAGTGGTTGTGTTTCGTATATCTCATTGTAACTAAGTTTTGTTAACCACCAAAAGTGGCATATCCCTATGACCACCAGAAATGATAATTTAGGCTTTCTATGGTTACAATTAAAGATAAGTTAGAGAAATTTCTCTATATTACTTGCATGTCTCTATTTGCTCCTGAAGTAGCATTATCTTAAAAGAGGTTCTAAGCCATCACACAATTTGGTATGATTGATGCATGTTCAGATAATTATATTTTATTTCCTGGAGGATGAGAAATTTTGATAAATATTAATCCATTCCCTGAAGTGAATGTGATAATATTAATAAAGCTCGTAAATATGAACGCGCTCTTGATGTAAATATATTACAATTCACCTCCAGAAGAGGTAATATGATTGAGAGAATATATACTCAATATTTTGTATTTTAAAGTTTCTCCTGAAGAAGTAACACAATTGAAATTTCCTCCTGAAGTAGGAAAATATTATGAAACTATGTCTTTTTGTGCTTAAATAAAATAATGAATTATTCAAAGTTATTTTTGAAGCACATTTTCATTCCCTGGAGTGAATGAAGAAATACCACAACTCACCTCCTGAAGAGGTAGAATAACAAAGGATATAAATCTTGTTTGTGTGGCATAAAGATCATTGTCACACTTAACTGTTGTAGGTAAAACATCTTGGATAATTTTATTAAATATCACTCTAAGGCAAAAGCATTCTTGTAGAATATTTTCTACTGCAACCACATCGATATATTATGGTTAGTTATTGAGTTCCCCGAAGGAAATAACAACTTATGTATCTTTCCCTGAAGGATGTAATGACTATGTGGTTGCCGCTTCGATATAAAATATTCAGATGTTAATAGCGTTTCTCCCGGAAGAAGACATTTGTCACAAAGTTGGTGGTAAAAATATTGAAATTCTTAATTTCTTATATTTATAAATTTAGTATTGTCTTTCTATTGTTCATTTGATTATGATTTTTTTTTCCTCATGACACCAGAAGTGTCTGAGAGATATTTGGTAGTACAAAATTTATCAAAAACTCCAGAAGAGCTAATTGTTTGTCTAGAAGAACACATGACACCGGGGTAGTGTCTCAATAATATTAGATTGTGGATAATAAACGAAGGCTCTCGAAGAGATTATATACAAATATGTCATTCATATTATATGATTATGGTCAAAAATATGTTTTAGTAAATCTGAAGTTTACTAATACAAATGGCTATCATATTGAGACTACAAATGATTGGAAGATTGAAAATCTTTATGTTTCCACAATCATAGGGGGTAAAATAATATGTATGTGAGAAGTTACCCGCCTTATTCTTCAATTTGTACTACATCATGTATCACAGTAAACCAGAAGTTTACTAATGCAAAAGCAGTCACAGTAAACCAAAAGTTTTACTGAGGCAAAAGTATCTGCAGTAAACAAGAAATTTGCTAATACAAAAGTTTATGTCATAGTAAACCATAAGTTTACTAAGAGATATCACATGTCATGATAAACCTGAAGTTTTCATTTGCCATTTTTATATGAGCTATTTGAGAATTCAAATAAGCATATACTGAAGAACTAGAAGATTCTTCAAGAATTATCTTGTATTACTAAAGTTGGGGCTATAACCCCTGAATTCTGAAATATATGAAAGGTGAATATGGGCCCATTCACCTATCATGTGAACCACTTATAGATGCATATATGAGATGGTTGCATATGTAATTGTTGTCAACCTGTAGTTTGGCATTTGAAATTGCTTTTATCAATTAAGAGCATAAAATTCAGATTATGAAATCAAGATAGTTCATCTTGATGATGTTGGTTTATATCCAAGCTGGTTTAGCATTGAATACCTCCTATTAATGGCTAAACTATCGCTTATGATAACAAAGCCTCATGTGTTGGTCTAAGATTTTTTAAATTGCATACAACAACAGTTGTATGCATCAAACCAACAAAATATGATAAGTCCTGCCCTCACAATTGGTTTAGGATCAGAAACTAAATATTTTTACTATCTTTTGATGTGTGGTATATGATTAATTTCTCTACCACAATGCACAAAGATATGTTTTCCAAAGAATATTGGGGATACATGTTATTTTTTCTAACATTTTGGGGATAGAATAAACAACTGTAAAATATGCTATATGAATCGAATCATCATTAGTATGATCCTCACTCAGAAGATAATTCAAGTCAAATGCCAGAAACATTTGCTGATCTAAAATTAATTATCATATTTCAGCTGCAAATGCTCCTATTATAATTAACGTCCCAGAAGGATGGTGTTTACTGTACGCATGAAACATGGTAGATCAATCGGTTCCAAAGGTAACAATCCGTGAAAAGTATAGGAGCACATGATCAAAATGATCATAATAAGGAGGAAATAAGCTCTAGAAGAGCCCACGACATAACATTTCATGAAACTCCAGAAGAAGTTCAGGTACCTGAAATAAAGAAAGTGATGAGATCTCAACAAGTTATGTCGGTTAGGAACCGGTACAAAATGATTGTCGACTAAATATTTGATACAATATAGTGCACAATATTGTAAAGGATTGTGAGGATCGGACCTGTAGTCCAGACACCTGAAGATGTCATTTAAATACAAGTCATAACCTATATGACTCATTTGATTAAATCTATATGAAAATTCCTGAAGGATTTAAAATGCCTGAAGCATATAGTTCAAAGTCTCGAGAAATGTACTCGATCAGATTACAAAGGTCATTGTACCATTTAAAGTAATTTGGGCGCATGTGGTATAATCGCCTCAGTGAATATTTGTTGAAAGAAGGTTACGTAAGTGATGTTATTTGTCCGTGTATTTTTATAATGAAGATGTCATCAGAATTTGTTATCCTTGTTGTTTATGTTGATGACATAAATCTTGTTGGAACTCCAGAAGAGCTCCAAAAGTAAATTGAATATCTTAAGAAAGAATTTGAAATGAAAGATCTTGGAAAGCTAAAACTTTGTCTTGGTCAGCAAATTGAACATTTAGCGGACGAGATCTTTATCCATCACAAACGCTTTTACATAGACAAAGAGCACCCATTGAGTACAACAATGGTTGTTCGATCACTTGAAGTGAATAAGGGTTTGTTTTGACCTCCAGAAGAGGATGAGGAACCCTTTGGTCGCGAAATATCTTATCTTAGTGCAATTGGTGCACTTATGTATCTCGCTAATGCTACAAGGCCTGGCATAGAACTGTTAATTTACTAGCAAGATATAACTCTTCTCCTACACAGAGACTTGGGTATTTGAAACAACGTCTTTATCAGGGGGAGTAAAGTATGCACTGTACTCTTTTTCCCTTGCTCAGTTTTTTTTCCATTGGGATTTTTCCTGATAAGGTTTTTAATGAGGCAACTTGCAATGTATATTATTAGTGTACTCTTTTTCCTTGACTAAGATTTTTCCCACGGGGTTTTTCTTAGTAAGGTTTTAACGAGGCACATAATAATGAACATCCAAGGAGGAGTGTTATAAAAATATTATTGTGGATGTCCATTTATTACTCTGTTGTAGATAATCTTCCTGAAGAAGATTATCCATCTAGTATCCTTTGAAGTTTATCAACAAGCAGCTTATGCAGGCAAGTTGCAAGCAACTCAATGAAATGACTTGCAATAGCTTCTTGGTTTGATGAGATTAACTAAAATCGATCGGAAATAGTGGTGGATAATATTCTCTACAAATTTAACTTTTGAGAAGATGGTATACAAGATTGGAATGCGCAAACTCAAATATTTGAAATAAAGTTTTCATCAGGGGGAGTAAAATACGCGATGCACTCTTTTTTCCTTACTAAGGTTTTTTCCCAAGGGGGTTTTCCTTATAAGGTTTTTAATGAGGCACCAAGAAATGCGTATTACTACAATATGTGTACTCTTTTTCCTTCACTAGGATTTTTCCCGTTGGGTTTTTCCTAGTAAGGTTTTAACGAGGCACATTATCTTTTAATGAACATCCAAGGGGGAGTGTTATAAATATATATTATATTATGGATGTTCATAAGCTTCCTGAAGAAAGTTATCCATATGGGACTCCGCCGTAAATATGTTTATCTATTTGGTACTCTATTGGAAATAAGCTTCCTGAAGAAGCTTATCATTTCGGTACTCCGTTATGGATAATATTATTACCGGTAGAAGATTATCTATCTGGTACAGTAGAAGCTTACAAGCAGCTTACACATCAGCTTGTAGTAGCAGCTTACACAGCAACTTGCAGTAACAACTTATAAGCAGCTTACCCAGCAACTTACAGTAGCAGCTTACACAACATTTTCCTTTCTTCTATAAATAGAGGAAATTTTATTTCATTATGTACACCAATTTGAAAGTTGAATAAGATATCAATCTCTCTCTATATATTTGTCTTCAGTTTATTTACTTTGCAGTCTTTATTTTATAACATAGGGAATATTGTTACCATATAAACTGCAGTTTTAATACACTCCTGCTGTCCTGATTTATGTGGTATGTTTCTCTTTATAATTTCTCTGAAAAAGAAAAATATTTTTATATTTAAATATTGTTAACTCATTTTTTGTATTATTTATCATATAAATTTGATTCATTAAAGAAATTAATATTGCATTATTGATTGCCCAGGTGCGGTAGTTTGGCAAATCACCA
This sequence comes from Nicotiana undulata, assembly GCA_005239495.1. Classification (NCBI taxonomy): domain Eukaryota; kingdom Viridiplantae; phylum Streptophyta; class Magnoliopsida; order Solanales; family Solanaceae; genus Nicotiana; species Nicotiana undulata. The sequence continues at coordinate 84,466 of ML271988.1, read as the reverse complement.
CTTCGCTTGGAATTTCTTCTCTCAAATATTTGTTGAGAAGAAATAAGGCTTGAAATGTTGTAGGAAAATATAAAAGGAGACTTGCCATCTGAAAGATGAAAACTATTTTTGAAGAAAAGACATTGAACGTTAAATAAGCGGTTGCCTCTGGCTCTCATTTGTTTTATCGTTCAATTTCGATTTTAGTTCGTTTAAACATACTCAGTCTGTGTGTCGACTGTCGACACATTATTTTCGTGGCATTCTATAAATAAGCTGAATTTTTTTACACAGCTGATCCTTTATGTAATATTATTTTCACTAATAACATCATTTTTTATTCCATAAATAATAAAAAATTGTAATTTTAGCATATTTTTGAAAGATTGCATGATTAAAAAATAAACAAACTCCACAAATTAAGAAAACTTCTCAAAAACTTATTCATCATCGTTTCTCTCTTCCATCAACAAATAACCTGGAACTCATTTGGATTAGCTAATTTAAAGTATCATATAAGCATTAGGTGTCTTGTAAGTATTGATGCTGATTTAGAAAAATAAGCAATTACGTGTTTGAATACAAGTGTTAAAATTGATAATAACTTGTTGCCGTCAGTGGCCTACGCGAGATTACAAATTAATAATTTATATATGTTTAATAAATTTTTTAAAACAAATACATGATTTGAACTCCACCGCTGGACCGAAAAGTAAGAAAAGTGCCTAGAATTAGTGCCGACTCGAACCCGCGACTCATAATATTTAGTGAACTACTTCACCACTGGGCTGGAGAACCTCACTTCTACTAGCGGTATCACTGTAATACTATTTAACTAGTTCTATCGTTTTGAATTTATCAATAAGATATATTTAGTGTTTGATAAAAAGTGTTAATAAGTTATTTGTCTGTTAAAATAACTTTAAATAATGTAAGAATTTTTTATATTTATAAGGGCGTAACTTTTTCAAGATTTTAGATTCTAAATCGATTCAAATACAACAACAACATACCAAGTATTATCCCACACTATGGGGTTTGAGGAGGATAGTGTGTACGTTGACTTTACCCCTACCTTGTGAGGATAGATAGACTATTTCCAATAGACTCTCGGCACATGAAAGCATAAGCACCATATTAATGAAAATATAGACAAGAAGGGACATCACCAAAAAGCCATGTAAAAGCAGAATAAAAACAACAAGATAGTAAGGTGATAAAAAATGAAAGACAATAACAGTTAGTCATAAAAACCTATTACCAACAGAAAGTGAGATTACGTGCCAATATTACCGTTATGAACACTCTAGACTACCTACCCTACTAACCTAATCCTCGACCTTCATACATTCCTATCAAGGGTCATGTCCTCACTCAGCTGAAGCTGCGCCATGTCTTGCCTAATCACCTATCCCCTACCTCTTTTATGGCCTACCTATACCTCTCTGTAGGCCCTTCAATTTCAACCTCTCACACCTCCTCATTGGGGTGTCTGTGCTGCTCCCCCTCACATGACCAAACCACCTAAGCCGCGCTTCCCGCATCTTGTCCTTAATAGGGGTCACACCACCTCACGAATAACCTCATTCCTAATCCTATCTAGCTTGATGTGCCCGCACATCCATCTCAACATGCTCATCTCTGCTATCTTCATCTTCTGGACATGATCGATCTTGACTGGCCAACACTCAGCCCCATACAACATCATTGGTCTGACCACCACTCTGTACAACTTACCTTTAAATTTCAGTGGTACCTTCTTGTCACACAAAACACCGAAAGCGAGTCTCTATTTTATTCATCCCGTCCCAATATGATGTGTGACATCTTCATCAATCTCCCCATCCCCCTGAATAATAGACCTAAGGTACTTAAAACTTTCTCTCCTAGGGATAACTTGCGAGTCCAGCCTCACCTCCCCTCTCTTTCCTTGAGTCTCACCACTGAACATACACTCCAAGTATTCAATCTTGGTCCTGCTCAACTTGAAACCCTTAGACTCCAGGGTCTGCCTCCATACCTCTAACTGTGCGTTCACACTGCCTCCCGTCTCGTCAATCAATACAATATCATCTGCAAATAACATGCACAATGGCACCTCCCCTTGGATGTGGCGTGTCAGAACGTCCATCGCCAGGGCAAACAAAAATGGGCTGAGTGCTGACCCCTGATGCAACCCCATCATAACTACAAAATGGTCTGAGTCCCCACCCACAGTCCTCGCTTGGGTCTTTGCTCCATCATACATGTCCTTAAACACCCTAACGTAGGCAACAAGTACACCTCATGCCTCTAAACAACTCCACAAAACCTCCTTCAAAACTTTATCTTATGTCTTTTCTAAGCCGACGAACACCATATGCAAGTCCTTCTTCCTCTCCCTATACTGCTCCATCAATCTTCTAACAAGGTGGATGGCTTCTGTAGTCGAACGCTCCGGCATAAGCCCGAACTAGTTCTTGGAATTAGACACACTTGTCCTCACCCTTAGCTCTACTACTCTCTCCCAAACTTTCATAGTATGCTAAGCAGCTTGATACCCCAATAGTTACTGCAATTATGGATATCACCTTGTTCTTGTATACATGAACCATCATGCTCCATCTCCTATCTTTAGGCATCTTCTGCATTCTAAAAATGACATTAAATAACCTAGCGAGCCACTCCAATCCCGCCTTGCCCGCACTCTTCCAAAACTCCACCAGGATTTCATCTGGCCTGGTTCCTTTGACCCTGCTCATCTTACGCATAGCCCCCTCAACTTCATCAACCGTAATCCGCCTACAATACCCAAAGTCACAATGATTCCCGGAGAGTTCCAAATCACCCAGTACAATACTCATGTCCCCCTCGCAATTCAAGAGACTATGGAAGTATGTCTGCCATATTCGACGGATAAGCCCCCCATCCTACAAATCTAACTTCTTCGTCCTTGATGTACTTCACTTGGTCCAAGTCACGAGCCTTCTTTTCTCGCGCCTTGGCTAACCTGAACAACCTCTCATCCCTACCTCGGCCCTCGAGTTCCTCATACACACGGCTAAAAGTTGCAGTCTTGGCTGTCGTAACTGCTAGCTTTACCGCTTTCTTATCCAACTTATATTGCTTCAAATACAAAATAATATATTTGGTATTTTATTTTTAATCCAACTGTGATTAGATAAGATAATTTTTATGATAAAATATATATTATGATAAGCATATAATTATAAGTTGTATAATACTAACTAATAAATTGACAAAAGTTTCTCAGTAGAAAATAAACCTAAATAGGACACAAAATATTTGAAGATAAAAACAAACACTTAATGCGTATTGTTTGTGGAAAATTAAATTAAAATTTTCAACTATCATAAACATTTTGAGCAATTAGATCACGAATCTCCATCTAAAATTATTATCTCCTTAATATTCCACACTTTCTACATTTGCAACACTGAAGGTTGCAGACCTTCCAACATCATGATCAACAAGTGGCACATATCTCTCACTCTCAGCTTCCTGGAATACATTGTCGACATTAAATTTCTTTCTAATATAATTGTGAATCGTCATTGTAGCCAGTACAATATCTCTTCCAATGTCTATATGATAGAAAGGCATATCTCGCAAAATAGATCATCTTGTTTTTCATATCCCAAATGTTCACTCTACAATATTTCTACAAGAAGAATGCAAATATTGAACATTTCTTTATGTCCATTTAGGGCTCGCAATTGTCACGTCGCACGTCGACAAAATTCTGCAAGATAGTATCCCTCATTATCCCTTTTGTATTGTGCCATATATCCCTTCATGTGTGAGTATCATATGTCAAAAAGATAATATATGTTCCCAGATAGATATGAAAAGTTCAGTTTAGGTCAACGAAGAGCCTCACAAAATATAAGATTATCATGAGCTTCTCCCTCCCACCTAACCCATGAAAATGTAAACTACATATTAAAGTCAACAACAACAAGAATATTTTGAGTAGGATAATCTTTACGCCCGCGTATCTTTTGATCTTGTGGCAATCTTGCTTTTACATGCATGACATCAAGTGCACCATTTCAATCCTAAAATTGTATAATTGGATAAGTTAAATGTAACTTTACCGCAATAATTGTTTGAGTTATAATGTAAAAATACAATAATGTTATTAAAAATGGTAATTACTTTAAAGGAAGGAAACTATTATTGGTTATACGGCTTGTGATCTCCTGCACCATTATTATAATTTGGATGTGGTTGAATTATATTTCTTGAAAGGTTACCAATGGCTTTTAGAACACAATAAAAATGCCTATGAATTATTTATCTTGATTGCTAAAAATCTCTTGTACCAACCGTTCTCGGCACCGTGTGCCAAATCATCAAGAACATCCCTAACTCCTCATACACAGACATCCCACGTGTGAATTTAAGACCATAATTATCAGTTAAATATTTGCTTAAATCAAGAGAAACTGACTTCCTCAGTCAAATTTTTTTTATAACGAGTCTGATTTTCATATAATATCTCGTGGATAAATATATTCACAGTGCATTCAGATGTACGACATGGTTCCTTGCAAATGTATTTATCATAATATATTAATATACTCTTACATGCTATTTGACGTAGTGTCATCCATTATCTTCTTGACTTTCCTCTTCATCATTTTTGTCATTTGACATGTTAATTAGATGACCAAATATAAACTTATCAATATTCCAGCATTCCATTAACCTAAAAATAAAATGGACACACATATTATTATGAATTAAAATAGTAAATGCTAACTCTAAGTAGAGAGTCGTCAATTAAAATAAAAAATATATTGTTGCGTATTAAAATGACAAATTCTAACTCTAAAGTAGATAGTCATCGATTAAAATAAAAACATATAATGTTTAAACAAGAAACAATCATACCACCATTATGTCTAAATAGGAAACAAAATATTGAAGAGTTATAAACTTTCAAGTATATAGTTTAAAGAGCAAGTTAAATAATGTCTAATGCTAGTGTGATATGGGTAAGTCATCTAATAACTTCTCAGACTGGATTAGATATATTATTCGGCACAAATGATTTTCGGTGGTTATACTCCAACCAAGAGTTCCTAACTTTATCAGTAGGCAATTTGAAAAGTGCATGTCGCATCTTTTTCTGTGTCAACAAGTTCACAACATAATTAAAGATATCAGTACCTGCAAAATACCAGGTATATTTTTTAAAATATCCATGCACTTCTCAATGATTGGCTCTGATGTTTCACGAGATGTAGATGTACTTTTGTTAGACATAAACACAATTAAGGAGTGTATCTCCTCTTTTAGCGATAATAGATTAGTTTTTGTTTTGTGCTTTTTCACTTGACTACTACTACTACCGCTTCCATCTATTGACTTTATCTTTATAAGTGATTTCTTAGAAATATAATTGAATCTATATTCTATAAGTCATAAATTTCATCACTCCTTTTATCATTCCATTGTTCTATGTCATTATCATAAACATTATTTTCTCCATCGTCATCTATTTCTAACCCAACTTCATACTCTTGTTCTTGATTTGTTACACGTGCTTTTGATGGTAGTCTATAATCTCGTATTTTAGTCTCTTATTTCATTCTTATTTACCGCACTTTACTTGTTTTGAGCTTTAATTGGTAGTGTTTTGCAGTTATTGTTTGTTTTATGCCTTAGGAGTGATTTCGAGCTATATAGATGTTATGGAATAAATTTGTGTGAGTTGGAGGTTTTTATTCTGAGTAAAAGCCCAAGGTATTAATCCGCGATCATGTTCGGGGGTCGAAGACCATGTCTGGACGTCAAAAATCGCGATTTAATCCGTACTCTGAGAAAAGTGCACTAGTGCGGCGCGTGGGGACCCGTGGCTATGCAAACTTCCTGTTGCCTGTCAGGACTAGCTCTATGGATTTCCTTACTAATGTCCCGCATGGCGCGTCTCCCCATGCAGCGCGGCTATGCAATTTTTACAGAGTGAAAATCCTATTTCGGCTTGGAGAAGGTGATTTCATCTAGGCTCGACCCTACTTGGTATAAATACATGGAAAAACATTATTTCTTGGACTTTTGACACATATTCAACATAAGGAGGCTAAGGAGGAGTTGGAAGAATACGAGCACAAGGATTTCATCATTCATTCCTCATTCAAGACACGAGTTTGGATTGCATTTATGTTTTCCTATACTTTTAACTTTATTTGTGAAGAATTGCTCCATATCTATGGAGTAGTTCTCTTTAGGGTCTGATGGATTTTGTGTATTGATGATTGTTTGTGGATTATAACTCTAGTTTTATTTATTGAAGCATTTTTGGATGATTTAACTATTGGATCTATATTTACTTGTTCATGTAATCGAGAGAGGCATAACTTGTGATATCTTTGCATTACATTGTTAGTTGAGTTCATTAATTCTTCCTAGTAATCGAAAGAGGCTAGTTGAATTATTTATTAAACCTAGTTAGGAGGATAATCGAAAGAGGTTTTCCTAAAGACCAATCCACTACGCATTCTTGCATATCTTCACGTGCTTAAATTGGTTCATCTTGTGAGGCCAAGACTTAATCGAGAGAGGAGTTCTTGCTGAACGTTTGAACTAATAATTGAATGAATTCGAGAGACTCACTTAATCATTAGAAGTGAATTATCTAGAGTTAGATCCCAAACAATTATCTTGCACATATCCAATCAACTCCTATTTTTTTCCATTGATAACTTCCTTGCTTACCTTTGTTGTGATTGTCACTAGTCAATAACTTTAGATTCTTATTTAATTTTAGTATTAATCATATAAATCTCGATTGTTGATTTTCTTGGATAGCAATCAAGCTAGAAACTACGAAAATACTGTTTAACTCCAATCCCTGTGGATACGATATTATACTATACTATATTTGATTAGCGAGCATAATTTAAGTGTGTGTTTCGAGCTCGTCAAATTTTAGCGCCCTTGTCCGGGAATTGCAATCAACAGTGTTTGAAATAGTTTGTAGTGCTGAGGAGTTTTTCCTTTTCTTTTTAGTTTATTTTTCTCTTTTTACATTTGGTGTTCTTTGACTGTGCGCAGGTTACAGGTGGAGGTTGGTGCATGACTTGAACTTCTGCGAAGAAAGTGCTACCATACGAGCCATAAATTGAAAAATAACTGCGACAATTGAGGAAGGAAAGAAATCTCACCGAGACATCAGTAAAGATTGGGAAATCCTCAACCAAAGATATAGCTGGACTCGATGATGATAATGTGGATTTGGATGCAAGAGAGGTAGCCCAACGAAGAAAACAAGCTGCACGAGATGCTGGGGAAGCAACTATTAGAGATGCACAGATTATCTATGAAGAAGAGAGGGGTCGGAGAATTGCTCAAAATAAACCCTTAGGTGCAGACCAGTTCGGAAATATAGCTCCCATGCTTGGGATACCACTTGGTGATTATGCTAGACCGGTCTAAAATCAAGGTTTATCAAGTGTTATACCTCCCCCAATTGCAGAAAACAACTTTAAATTGAAGCAAGTTGCTTCAAACACTTCAGAATTATTGTGTCTTCAGAGGGAAGCCAAACGAAGATCCAAATACACATCTAATAGACTTCGAGGAGATTATGAACATCTTCTAATGCAATAGTGTGTCACAAGATTCAGTGTAATTAAGAGCATTCCCTTTTCTCTCAATGATGATGCAAAGCAATGGCTTCGACGCTTGCCCACATGATCAATTATAACTTGGGAGGAGATGACCATAAAATTTCTTGATAAATATTTCTTCTCAGCTAAAACGGGAAAGTTTAGAAGAGAAATTCTTCCCGAAAGAGAATGAGACTATTTTTGAAGCATGGGAGAGGTTTAAGGAGATTGTTCGAAAGTGTCAACATAGCAGAATTGAACTGTGGATGCAACTCCAGGACTTTTAGGATGGATTGACAGCGGCCTCATGTAGAACATTGAGCAATGCAGCTGGAGGACCGTTGATGAAGAAGACTCTAGAGGAGATAGTTAAAATTCTTGATGAGTTATCTGAAGATGCTAATTAGTGGCCACCCGAGAGTGCTGAAGGGAAGAGCAATTGGTGTTCACCAAGTTGATGCTAACACATCTGTGCAGGTATGGCTTGATGCTATGGCCAAGTAGATAAGGAAGCTGACCTTAGCCTCGATACAAAGTGAGCCTTACGCATCTTGTGATATATGTGGAAGAGGACACCCTACTCATGAGTTTCAAGCCTCAACTAAAGAAGTGAATGCTGTGGGAAACTACAATTTTAATGCAATTGGTCAGAGGCCCCCAAATTTTTCATGGAGTTCACCTGGAGGTACAACAAATGCATGGAAACAAAATAACTCTAGACCCTAGGGACAAGGAGCTCCAGCATACCAAAATCAGCAGAGGCAGCAATTTCAGCCTCAACAGCCCATTCATTCTCGCATAGAAGATCTCATGGAGACCTTCATTCTGAAAATATATGAGAGGCTTATAACTTATAATGCAGCTATACATGGAGAAGATATCAAAGAACTGGGCACTGGTTTTCGAAACCTGGAAAGACAGGTTGGGTAGCTAGACACTCTATTGTCTAAGAGGATTCCACGAACTCTCCCCGCTGATACTAAAATAAATCCCAAAGAAACGACGAATGTTGTAACTTTGAGAAGTGGGAAAGTATTAAAAGATCCCACCTCAGTCCAAAAAGATGTGGATCTTGGAAAAGAAAGTGGGGAGCAACTGAAAAGTAAGGTAGATAAGAAGAATAAGGAAGGAAGGCAACTGAGAAAAAGAAGAAGGAATAGAATTCGAACAGGGAGGAATCCGAAAAGAGCAAAGATATGCATGCTTTACATTTACCTCAAAAACTATATAGAGAAAAGTCTCCATTCACATAAGTGCTCTAACAAATGCCTTATTATGCCAAATTCTTGAAGGAAATCCTGGCAAAGAAGAGGAAGATAGAAGAGACCTTAGTGGTGAAGCTCACTGATAATTGCAGTGCGATATTGCAAAACAAACTCCCACAAAAGTGTGGAGACCCGGAGAGTTTTACTATACCTTGCTCTTTAGGCTCTATCAACTTTGATAAATCTTTGTGTGATTCTGGTGCCTCAATTCATTTAATGCCTCTATATATTAACAAGAAACTTGAGAAGGAGATTGGAAAGATAAGATCAGTGCCAATATCATTGCAGTTGACAGACCAAACGACTTTAATACATGAAGGGATAGTGGAACATGTGTTTGTTTAGGTGGATAAATTCGTATTTCCTGTAGACTTTATAATGGTGAATATGGAGGAGAACAAGGAGGTCCGCCTCATCCTAGGAAGATAATTCTTGGCAACGTTTAGAGAAATATTGGATATACACGAGAGGCAAGTCATGCTTAGAGTAGGTTAGGAGATGGTGACTTTTGATATGAATGTAGAAAAGGGGGTACAAACGGAAAAACCAGCTGCTAGTGTTGAGTGGAAAGAGAAGGATGCACTGAGTAAGAAAGATAAGTGTAGGGTATACCCCAAGAAGGCTGAGAAGAAGATGTCTACATGGATGTGAGCATTAGTTCGACTTAGACCCCGACTAGATATTCAAGGAAGTTTCCTTTACCTTATGCTTTTTAATTGTGTGTCATGGGGACATGCCACAACTTAAAGTGTGGAGTGGGGGATATTTGTATGTTGTATGTATATGTGTTAGTTTTTTTAATTTTAGTAGTTAGAGATAGAAAATAATTGAAAAATAAATATAAAAATTGAATAAATTGAAAAATATTCGATTTTCCCCACGATGGATATCGTCGCTATGTTTCTTGAGGGATTAAAGTCAAACGAAAACGATAAAAAGATTTTCATTTATTAGGTAGTGTAACAAATCCCCCTTTGTTTTTCGTTGTGCCGCAGTTCTTTTTCAAGGATTTTGTTTGAACTGGGTATAGTTAGTTTTTGTTTGTAGAGTAGTAGGAAACCTTGTGCTAGATTGGGATGGAAGAAAATGTCTCTTGGCTTTATTATACCTTGAGAGTAGTTGATGTTTTAGACGTCAATACCACACAAGAATATAGGTTAAAAGTGTGGTACCCAATTTTTCGAGTGCTGTCTCTCAAGAAGAACCAGGTTCTTCTTTGTGTTCCAACTTCTACTTGTGCGGAATAATAAAAGAAGTAAAGTAAAACACAAAGATTTTTACGTGGAAAACACCTGGCTCAAAAGGTGAAAAAACCATGACCTACTCCTCAGTAGGATTTTCTCAAACTCTTCACTAAAAACTTTGAGCCAAACGGACTTACAAAATAAACTCTTTTGTAATCCTAGGACTAACTCTAATACCATTGTATCAACTAGCCACTAGCTAATTTCTACAAGCTTCAAGTTAACTCTAACTTGAACAATGTGTACCTATTACAATTTTCTTCTAAGAAAGCTGATAAGATACAATATTAAAATACCTACTACAATCAACTTGACTCAATACATCAACGATGAAACTGGTTCTTCTAGCTGAACTGTAGCCTTTGTATCGCACACTAAATCTGCTTGCAAAACAACTAGGAATTTTGCTTTCAGATCTTGATTCACTTCTCTACTCATGCGTCAAAAATTCCAGCAGAAATACTTCGAGTATTTATAGAGTCAGTAGTTGGGTTTGTCAATTAATTCTAGTTTGACTCTTCCCGGGAGAAAGAATTCGAATTAAACTCAACTTCCTTCCTTTGTTACTTCTCCTTGCTTCAACTTCTATTCTTTCATCAGTTTGCAACCTTTTCACATTAGGAGACAATCTCTTGGTTCATTGATAAGTCACAGTCACGAATATCTCCATGCATATATGGTTTATGTACTAGCTATTCAGTTCCAAGATGTGTGCCCTGATGGACCTGGTTCAACTGGTCAGCCTTTGTCAATCTTCAAAACTATGCAGTGGCATGGGTAAAAAAATTCTCCCTTTTTGATGATGACAAACTCTGTGCTTAACCCTGTATACACTTCAAACACTTTGTATGATTTTAAGCATTAATCATTGAGAAACCAAGTTCATTAGGTTATAAATATCACTTAAAAAAATTCAAAAAATTCAGCACATATCTTCCCCCTTTTGGCATCATCGAAAATATTGTAAAATGATATACTTACCAGATTGATTAATTATTACTCATGGCCGTTGAGGCAACTGCAGGTGCAAATCATGATTAATCAACACAAGAAGCCAATAAATGTAAGCTAAATAAGAAATTGAGACAAGTCAATAACTAGAAGCACAATTCATTGATTAGTAACGATTATCAAACACCATACAGTAAAACAAAAACAAACCAACCATGAGCAAAAAATAGAAAAAGATAGAAACAAGTTTAACAAGACAGAAACACGTCCCGAACTGGGCACTTGAAGGGTTATGGGGAAGCTCTGGATATCCTAAGGATGGGAAGGTGCAGAGGAGATTGTAGTCTTGGATTGTAGGAGAGAAAGCATCTGCTTAAGAACTCCCTCGTTCTTATCTTTCTCCTTTGCTAATTCAGCCCTGAGAGCGTCCCACTCAGCTTCAACCTCAATCACACGAGACTTCAAACGAAGGATCTCCATATCCTTGAACTCGCTTTCCTGCACCAGAGTTCTTACTTTTCTGTTGACTGGCTGCTTCCTAGATGAACCAGGTTCATCTGCAGAAACATTGACAATGTAATCACATGACATCAAAGTTTCCTTCCTAAAATAATCCTTGGCAGTTGCCATTACAGCCTTCTTCACTAGAACCGCAAAATGAGCAAGCACGGCTGTCAGAATAAATCCATATGGGATCGCATGTGCTTTTGTTCCATTCACAACTCTATCCAAGAGTTGGATGATGAAAGCTTTCCAATTGATTTGCTTTCCCCTGAACAAGCATTCCATCAAGGTCAGATCCATATAGTTGGCAATGTGCCTTCTTTCTTGTCTGGGCAGTAGGAACTTGATGACGAACTCGAAGAATAACTTGTGTTCTGGCTTCATTTCACTCTTGTAGACAGGCCTGGGTTCAATCTCTTTCTCATTATCACTGAAAGACCTGGTGATGTTAATTGCTGAGGCCACCCCATCTAGACAAGGCCATCTTTGCCTTGTGTAGTCCTCATAACCCTCAGCTGGTATGTCTAGAATAACACCCAGTTCTTTAGCATCAAAGGAAACTTCAATTCCATTGACTATTGATGTGACCCTGCCGTTCTTGACAATCGCATTCCCCATGAATTCTACCAACTCAGCTCTTGCCAGCCTGCCTTCCATATGAAGGACCATGTTCTTCCAGCCCTGCACCTCTAGAGTTCCCAGCAAATACTGCGTTCCAGTCTCATCTAGATCCTTAATCAGCTTACCCTTAAGAATTGTTCTTTTTCCAAACATGGTAACTCTGTCAGTCACCTCTCCTATTTCCTTCTCCTCCTCTCCACTCTAGTCTGCATCATTATCCCCTTTCTCAACAATTTTTACTTTCTTTGGCTTGGACCTGGTCTTTTTGACTGTGCTTGGAGTTGCAGCGGACACATCAGCTGACTTCTTTGAAGAAGCCTTAGCTTGTTTGGGTTTTGGTGTCCTAACCACAACTGGAGCCAACTGCTCCTCTTGTTGGACAAGGTCCAACGTCTCTTCTTAAATAACAACAGCCTCAACATGCTCTCCAACTTTTGATTTTCCCTTTGCTGCCCTCTTCTTCTTGCTCTCTTGTAGAGCCTTTTCCAATTTCTCTTCTTCATCTCTCACTGTGCTACGAGTAGCTCGTACTTTTGGAGTAGAAATACCAGCAACGTCAGAAACTTTCCTCTTCTTGGAAGGAACTGGGTGAGTTTCCTTCTTGGAATTTTGAGTCCTTCTTTTCTTGGGGTTATAGGATTCCCCCAATTTCTTCAGCCTTTCAGCCAATGTTTACTCCCCATATGAACCAGGTTCATCTGTGCCTTTCTTCAAACTTGCAAGACCTTCTGCAGCCTCCTCAACTGTACTTCCCCCTAACTCTGTGATGCTTTCTCCAACATTTTCAGGAATGGGACCATAGATAACCAGCGTGGTACCATCCCCCCAGATCCCCTCTCAACTTCTTTTCCCTCTCTCTCAGAAATTATTTCTTTTCTGCCACCCCTCTGCCTACTTGGCACTTCAACATCAATAATAGACCCAACCAACACGAATCTTTTATCAGCAGAAGCAACTTCAAAATTAATTTCAGGATTACCTTTCTCAGAGCTGGTTGAACCAGGTGCGTCTTCCTCATTTGCTGATTTAAGAGATTCACTGGACGAATCTGTCTTAGAACCTTTATCCGCTTCAATAAGATCCTCCAAGAATTTTTCCCTAGTCCTATAAGCAACAGTTTTCTGGGCAAGAACCTTGAGTCGATGATTCTTGGGGGCAGGAGTAGGGTTTGGAATAGGTTCAGGAATGGGTGTATTTTCAGGGATTGATGAGATTTCTGGTGATTGAGAACTGTATACAGATGGAGAGTTAGATTCAGAATCAGAATTTCCTCCATCATAGTCACGATTAGGTGATGAAGTAGAAGACGAAGCAGGTGGTGGTGAAGACATGACTATGTGATGTTAGGAAGAAAAAGGCGAGTAAGCAGTTTTGGATTGTGGAATGAGTTGAACTAGGTTCGACGATTACTTTATGAAGAAAAGAGTAATGATGAACCTTATATAAGATGTGGCTGGGGAGGTTACAACTGCAGAATATTTACTCAATTAGGAGTCTAATCGCCGAAGGACTGACTATGATTAGACATTTAATTTCCCCCTAAAACTAGGCTACTTAAGTGAAGATGGGACTTATTGAAACTGGTTCAATTTGGGTAAGTACGAAGTATTTGAATTTGAGCAAATTATGGAAAGAATCCTGATCATGTATGACTGGAATAGAATTAATATATGGAGAAGAGAACGTACCTCGTCAGTCAGATGAATCAGCATGGATGAACCAGGTTCATCCTGTTAGAAATCTTTAAATTGCCTCAATTCACAAAGATAGATAAACATTATTAGTATCCAGGGGATCATATTAATACATGGCAAAAGAGTATGGCAATAAAGACATGATGCTGAGCAATTATTAATCTGATTAAGTACCAAACTAGAATTTTCTAGCCAAAGAATATTTTTTTTCAAATAATTTTTTCATTTTTGTTTTTCCAATTAGATGATCTTAATCATCCCTAATTAAAGTCTGTTTCTCTCAAAATGCTCCCTACCCAGTGCTTTGGTGAAGATATTTGCAATTTGCTTATCAGTAGCACAAAACTCAATTAAGATCATTCCCTTTTCATAGTTGTCCCTAAGGAAGTGGTGTCTAACATCTATGTGCTTAGTTCTCTTATAATGAACCGGGTTCTTTGTCATTCTAATGGCACTAGTGTTATCACAGAAAATAGGAATGCATCCCACATCTATACCAAAGTCCATGAGTTGTTGCTTAATCCACAGCAACTGAGCACAGCAAGAGGCCGCAACCACATATTCAACCTCAGCAGTAGACAGAGTTACTGAATTTTTTTTCTTGGTGGCCCAAGACACAAGGCAAGAGCCCAAGAAGTGAGCCATACCCGAAGTACTTTTCCTGTCAACCAGGAAACCTGCATAATCAGCATCAGCATATCCTACAAGGTCGAAATTACTACCTTTAGGATACCAAAGGCACAAATCAGTGGTGCCTTTCAAATATCTCAAAATTCTCTTCACTGCAGTGAGGTGAGACTCCTTTTGAATTGCCTGAAACCTGGCACATAATCCCACACTGAACACAATATCTGGTCTGCTGTCAGTGAGATATAGTAGAGACCCAATCATTCCTCTGTATATCTTCTGATCAACGGATGAACCAGGTTCATCCACATCCAATTTAGTAGTTGTGGCTATGTGAGTGTCTATTTCCTTTAAATCCTCCATCTTGAAATTCTTGAGGAGTTCTTTCACATACTTCTGTTGATGAATCATGGTTCCATGTGGGTTTTGCTTGATTTGTAAGCCTAAGAAGAAGTTTAGCTCACCCATCATACTCATTTCAAATTTACTCCCCATTAGTGTAGCAAATTCCTTGCTAAGCTTTTCAGTAGTTGCCCCGAATATGATATCATCAACATATATTTGCACAATCAGAAGATCCTTCCCCTTTTCCTTTAGGAACAAAGTACTGTCAATTTTGCCTCGTTTGTACCCATGTTCCAGCAGGAATTTTGACAATCGCTCATACCATGCTCTAGGTGATTGGTTGAGACCATAAAGAGCCTTGTCAAGTTTATATACATGATCAGATGACTCTTTGCTTTCAAAACTTGGAGGCTGTTTGAAAAATACATCTTCCTTCAAATATCCATTGAGAAAGGCACTCTTAACATCCATTTGATGGAGAGTGAACTCCATATGTGCCGCAAATGCTATAAGAAGTCTGATTGCCTCCAATCTTGCCACAAGGGCAAAGGTATCATCATAGTCAATTTCTTCTTCTTGACTATACCCTTGAATAACTAGTCTTGCCTTATTTTCTGTAATAGTTCCATCCTCATCGAGCTTGTTCCTGAAGGCCCACTTCGTGCCAATCACTGATCTGTCTAGTGGCCTGGGTACCAAGTGCCATACTTGACTTGTTTCAAATTGATTCAACTCATATTGCATGGAATTTACCCAATCAGCATCTTGTAGGGCTTCACCAATGTTCTTTGGTTCGATTAAGGATAGGAAGGCATCAAACGCACACAGATTTTTCAAGGAAGCTCTTGTTTTGACTCCGGATGAAAAATCTGTTATGATGTTCTCAAGAGGGTGAGAACTCTGATATCTGTGTGGTTTGAATACTGNATTTCCAGTGATTTCGCTACAGTTTACTAGCGCATTCCTAGACTAAGACTACGGCATTGAAGAAGCAAGCTCACTCTCATTCCAGGAATCAGAGGAAGGCATTCTGTCCGGTAATGAAGTTAGAAGTTTCCGGCTTGCTTTCTCTCTTCTCTTGCAGTTGGCAGTCTCAGTCAACCTTGTTCCGGGCCTTCTCTTCTACTCTATCTGCTTATTGGATTGGTAGGTACAGTCTTTCTTCTAGGCTTCTGATTGAACTTTAAGGTAATGGGAGAGAAGGCAATCGACAGATAACTGGTAAGTAAAGCTATGGACTGGGTTCTCACTCTAAGCCAGTACCAGTAATTTGAAAAAACGATAGACATCTAGCGCATTCACTCGTTTTTTCTTTCTGATAGGCCAACTCAAAGAGGGAAATGCAAGGGGCGTTAGCGGTCTTTTTTGCCTCGCCTGCTACTGGGAAGAGAGAGCCGCTATCATTCTTCGCTTCGTTCGAGAATCAACTGCACATGAATAGGCTCTTCCTTACGCCTTCAAGGAGGAAGCGGCTTTTTTCCAAAATTCCCGGGAAAATGAAATGATCTTCTTTTCGTAAGGTGTTAGTTTCATCAAATACAACATGCACACTCTCCTCTACACACATAGTTCTTTTATTATACACTTTATAGATTTTACTATGTGATGAATATCCCAAGAATACTCCCTCATCACTTCTGGGATCAAATTTACCTAAAAAATCTTTGCCATTATTGTGCACATAGCATCTACATCCGAAATCCCTAAGATTGGATATGTTGGGATTTCTTCCTTTGAGTAATTCATAGGGAGTCTTCTCTACCAGTGGCCTAGTCATACATCTATTGATTATATAGCAAGCAGTGTTTATTGCTTCTGCTCAGAAGTTGTGTGGTAGTTTGCTAGAAAGAAGCATGGTTCTTGCCATGTCTTCAAGAGTTCTATTCTTTTTTTCCACAACCCCATTTTTCTGTGGGGTTCTAGGGGAAGAAAAGTTGTGATTGATACCATGTTCATCACAGAACTCAGCAAACTTAGCATTTTCAAATTCATTCCCATGGTCAGATCTTATTGATGCTAGTTGATGTCCTAACTGATTTTGAGTTTTCTTAACAAATGTGATAAACATATCAAATGCTTCATCCTTAGATGTCAGAAATAAGGTCCACGTGAACCTTGAGTAATCATCAACTAACAGCATTACATATTTCTTACCACCTCTGCTCAGAGTTCTCATTGGACCACACAGATCCAGATGAACCAGTTCCAACGATCTGGTGGTACTGACCATTTTCTTACTTTTGAATGAGGATCTTACCTGCTTCCCCCTTGCACATGCCTCACAAACTTTGTCTTTCTTGAAGTTAATGTTAGGGAGTCCCACCACTAAGTCCTTAGAGACTAATATGTTAAGATGATTTAGACTTGCATGTCCAAGTCGTTTGTGCCAAAGTAGGGGATCACTGTCCAGAACACTTAAGCAAGTGAGTTCATTTTCAGACAGTGTGGACATGTCTATTACATATATATTATTCATTCTCTTTCTCTGCAGAACAATCTTGTCAGTAAGCAAGTTAATCACAAAACATTTTGTGGAAGTGAAAGCAACCATGTTACCTCTGTCACACAATTGTGACACACTGAGCAGGCTATATTTCAAGCCATCTATCAAGTACACATGTTCGATGGAACGTGTTTCATCCTTACCTACTTTCCCAACCCCTATAATTTCACCTTTATTTCAATTTCCAAAGGAGGCATTTCCTCCTTTAAGGTTTTCAAGTGAAAGGAACTGTTCCTTGTTCCCCGTCATATGCTTTGAGCAGCCACTATCCAAAAACCAAATTTGGCTGCTTCCTCTCACTTGTACCTACAAAAGGAAATCAGGGGTTAGTTTTAAGAACCCAAACTAGTTTGGGTCCTTTTCTATGAGAGAATGGATGAATCAAATTTTTCTTGGCCCAATTTGGTAGCCAGTTTTTCTTTTTGACAAACCTCTCATTTTTTCGACTGGCCTGCTCTTTTGCAGTACACTCATATTTGTAGTGGCCAGTCTTACCATAGTGGGTGCAAATTTTATTTTCAGGAAGAGAGAGATACTTGCTTTTGGGATCCCACTTGGGCAATTGACTCCCAAAACCAAGCCCTCTCCGGTTGCTACTATGATTCTCTTGAAGCCATGTCAGGGCGTCAGAAGATTTATTCCATTTACAAGTTCTATCTAATTCATGTTTGACTTTGCCAAGCTCTTCTTTAAGTGATCTTATATGTTCATCTGTGGCATACATTTTATCTTTTAGTTTTCCCAAATTTTCTTTTAACATGACATGAGAGTGATCAACAACATTTTTACTGGATCCTAATCTCAGTTTTAAGTTTTCAGATTTTAATTCTAGAATCTCAGTCTCTAGTGGATGAACCTGGTTCAACAGGAAAGTGTTTTTCTTTTCAGATTCACTAACTCTGATTTCCAGGTTCATGCACTTTGCTTTTAGCATTGCACATTCTTTAGAGAGTTGATCATTTTCTTTGTATGTTTCCTCAGAATCATCTATGAAATCAAGTAGCAACTCAAAGAGTTTTTCCTTAGACAGGAACTTTATTTTGTTTTTAAGATGGGAAATACTTACATGTGGTTCTTCATGTGATTCCTCATCACATCCTCCAATTTCCATGAGCGCCTGATCTTTAGTCTCCCCATCTTCTGATTCCTCATCTGAACTTTCCCCCCAAGCAGCAACCATAACCTTAGTTGTGATTTTCTTGGGTTGGACCAGTTCGTTCTTCCTGTTCCTTCTTTCATATCTCTCCTTTTTCCATTCTACTTCCCACTGAGGATAATTTTTGATGAGATGGTCAGTCTTACCACATTTGTAGCATCCCTCATTGGTTGGCCTTTCTGGAGCTTTTTCTTTGTTGTAGTTTCCTCCTCTAGAGATGCCCTTTTTCCTCATAAGAAAGTTTTTGAATTCTTTGGTAATCATGGCTAACTCATCTTCCTCCAGATCTACTCCCTCAGTGATTCTCAGTGCTAGGCTCCTCTCCTTCTTTGGTCCATCCATATTCATTGTCTGCCTTCTGAGTTCATAGGCAGTAAGGTTTCCAATCAGCTCATCCAATCTCAGGGTTGCCATATTCTTGGATTCCTGGATAGCAGTGATTTTTCTTTCCCAGGAAATTGGCAAGACCCTTGTCAGGATCTTCTCAACCTTGTCCTCTTCAAGAATGATTCTTCCAAGAGACTTTAGTTCATTGGTCAAGGTTGTGAACCTTGTATACATCTCTTGGATAGTCTCTCCTTCTTTCATAGTGAAGTTTTCATACTGAGAGTATAGTAGAGTACCTCTTGACCTCTTTACCTGAGGTGTTCCTTCATGGGCTACTTGTAGAGTATCCCAGATTTCTTTGTCTATGGTGCAACTTTGGATTCTGCTGTATTCATCCGAGCCTAATCCGCAAACTAGCCACTTCTTGGCCTTAGCATTCTTCTCCCATTTCTTTAGGTCTTCAGCAGTGTAATCAGCCATAGTCTTTGGTACATCCACACCTTTATCAGTCTTCTTCATTGTAGCTAGAGGCCCATCAGTGACTATGTCCCAGAGTTCATAGTCTTCTCCTATCAAATGGTCCTTCATCCTGTTCTTCCACCAAGAGTATTACTGGCCATTGAAGAGTGGTGGCCTTGCAGTTGATTGACCTTCCCAGTTCCCAGGTGGTGCACTCATTTTGATCTTTTCCAAGGTGTTAGCCTTTTCAAGGATAACCCGCTCTGATACCAATTGATGTTTTAGACGTTAATACCACACAAGAATATAGGTTAAAAGTGTGGTACCCAATTTTTCGAGTGTTGTCTCTCAAGAAGAACCAGGTTCTTCTTTGTGTTCCAACTTCTACTTGTGCGTAATAATAAAAGCAGTAAAGTAAAACACAGAGATTTTTTTGTGGAAAATACCTGGCTCAAAAGGTGAAAAAACCACGACCTACTACAATCAACTAGACTCAATACATCAACGATGAAACTGGTTCTTCTAGCTGAACTGTAGCCTTTGTATCGCACACTAAATCTTCTTGCAAAACAACTGGGAATTTTGCTTTCAGATCTTGATTCACTTCTGTACTCGTGCGTCAAAAATTCCAACAGAAATACTTAGAGTCAGTAGTTGAGTTTGTCAATCAATTCTAGTTCGACTCTTCATGGGAGAAAGAATTCGAATTAAACTCAACTTCCTTCCTTTGTTACTTCTCCTTGCTGAATTTAACTTCTATTCTTTCATCAGTTTGCAACCTTTTCGCATTAGGAGACAATCTCTTGGTTCATTGATAAGTCACAGTCACGAATATCTCCTATGCATATATGGTTTATGTACCAGCTATTCAGTTCCAAGATGTGTGCCCTGATGGACTTGGTTCAACTGGTCAGCCTTTGTCAATCTTCAAAACTATGCAGTGACATGGGTCAACAATAGTGAGTACTATAAATGTGACGTTTAGGCTCAGTTTTTGACTTTTGTATAAGTACCTTAAACTGTATGATCTTAACTTTGCTTAACTGATTTGACTAGAGTGTCTTGATAGTCCAATCCTGAGTGAGTTATGGATGAGTGTGTGAGGTTTTGTGTTATTCTGTGCATTTCATTTGAAACTTGCCACGTGTGTTTGCATAGAGAAATAGTAGTATTATTCAGTCTTGGAAATGATATAGGCATTTATTTGTTGAGCTAGTTATTAGTGTTTGCCCACCTAATTCTTATGTATTGTAGTTAACTCCTTTGAGCATGTAATCTTATTTTTTTGGCAACCACATTGTAAGACTTACCCATTT
This sequence comes from Nicotiana undulata, assembly GCA_005239495.1. Taxonomy (NCBI): domain Eukaryota; kingdom Viridiplantae; phylum Streptophyta; class Magnoliopsida; order Solanales; family Solanaceae; genus Nicotiana; species Nicotiana undulata. The sequence goes on along the minus strand of ML271988.1, from coordinate 63,859 downwards.
GTTTGGATTTACCATCTATTTGAACCTTTTACCTCTCGTGAGCGCTTGAATTTGTTATGAACTTTGTAAAAGGTGAAGTGTGGGGTGGTTGGTTTGGAAATAATGAAATAAGGAGAAAGGTGCACTGTATTGAAAAAGTAATAGTCACTTGAAGAAGAAAAAAATATTGTAAATATTCTTTGATAGTGGTGAGTCTTGATGTAATTGTGCTTAAAGAAGTAGGGAGTCAATGTATATTGATGTGAAGGTGGAGTTTTGAACAATGAAATATATGTACTAAAATTGCTTAGGAATGTGTAGTCACTCTTATATCCAAATGCATCCTACCCATCCCGCAACCTATATTCCAACAAATTAAAGTCCTACTTGATCCTTGACTGAATGAGCTTAATTAGTAGAGTAGCACACTACGGGCAAGCATATGATACGTCTTTTGTGGCATATGAATGTTTCTGAGAGTGAGAGAATTCTTTCTATCTTGAATTCCTAATTGTACTTAATTTTTATTGTGTGTGGAACTACTTGCTATTGTTGTGTGAGGGCACTAGATTCATGAAGGAAAGGTAATGTTGTTGACCTCTTTGTTAGAGTAAGTGACCGGGTTATAAATAATGCGTGGTGCTTTTGAGTCAAATCTTGAGGATTGGATGTTACGGTATTATACTTAATCTATTTTAAATATTCTTTGTGTAATGAGTTATTAGAGTTGTTTAAAAAGGCCATGTCTATGTGAAGTGTAGTTTGACGCTCGAGGACGAGCAATTATTTAAGTGTGGGGCTCTAGTGGGCAATAATATTAGTAAATAGAGCATCATAACAGAACCATATTAGAGAGAAGTCTTCGTTTCTATTTTGTTTTGTATTTTAAATTCTCCTGTAAAAAGATTTTAAAATTGCTTTAAGCAAACAAACGATATTAAGAATTAAAAGAGTTATGAAATAATTATAGAAAAACATAAGCAATGTGTCACGACCCAAAATCCTAACCTGCCGTGATGGCGTCTATCGATGGTACTAGACAAGTAAACATTATCAAAACACTTTTAATATTTCACATAAAGATAAATCAAAAGATTTAAATGACAGAGTTTTCGTAAACATGAGTTAACCCAAAATACAGTGCAAAAAATAGCCCCAAATATCAGGGTGTCACTAAGTCATGAGCATCTAAACAACCAGTCTAGGAAATAGTGTCTACAAGGGTCTTTATCCAAATACAATAAAGAAAAAGGACAAGAAGACATAGAAGTAGAAATAGAGATTGCGAGCCATCATCTACCTCGTAAATCTTCGATAATCAACCATGCACGAGATCAACACCCTCTGTTTCCAGAAACACCTGGATCTGCACACGAAGTGCAGTGTGTAGCGTGAGTACAACCAACTCAGTAACTAACAATAATATATAAGGAACTGAAAGATAGTGACGAGCTACACATTGATAGTTCATTTCACTAATCTCATCAAGAAAGTAGACATGTTTCAATTCCGGCAATTTAAGTCAATCAGTTACACATTACCACGTTCAGGTAAAACCAGATACAATATCTTCCAGAAATTTCAGAAACAATGACATCTATCAGCTAAGTGGAACAACAATTGAAACAAGTACAGCCTCTCAGGGCAACAATCACTCAATCTCTCTCAATAGCTCAAAAACTCGGCTCTCAGCCCTCAACACTCACACTCAATAGGTACTTGCACTCACTAGGGGTGTACAGACTCCATAGGGGCTCCTACAGCCCAAGCGCTATAATTCGCACGGAGAACTCACCTGCTATACAGACATCTCACGTGCTATAGTACCAATCAACATCCGCACGGACAACCCACGTGCTACAGTATCATATCAGAATCCACACAAACAACTCACGTGATACAGTATAAATATCTGGATCTGAACGGACAACTCATGTGCTATGGTATCAATACCTCATAAACAGGCCCTCGACCTCACTCAGTTATCAACCTCTTTATTCTCACAACCCTCAGTAATCAAGGAAAATCAGCCCAAAACAGAAATGATATAATGTATCAACAAGGAATAACAGAGACTGAGGTATAATATGCAAGTAATACTACGACTGAGTACAAGTAACAATAAGCATGAAGATTCAACAGGTATCACGACCACTGTGCGTCTCTATAACACCAACACATAGCCTAAGCATGGTTTATAACATAATTTACTATCAAATTTCTATAACACTGGAAAGGCATATAGATAACAATAAGATTATTCAACTTTTTAGTTTCACGGAATGGACCAAGTCCTAATTCCCGGGGTGCACGCCCACACGTCCTTCATCTAGCATGTGTGTCACCTCTAAACAATCATATAATACAAAATCCGGGGTTTCATACCCTTAGGACCAGATTTTAAACTGTTACTTACCTCAATCCACGCAAAACTCTATTACAAAATGCCTTTGCCTCTCGAATCGGTCTCCAAAAGTCCCAAATATAGCCACAAGAAGTACAATACAATTAATATAGGCTAAAGGAATCAATCCCATAAGAAAAACACGAAATTATAAGCCAAGTCCAAAATTGGCTCAAACCCGGCCCCAAGGCTCACATATCGAAATCCGACAAAAGTCAAAAAACCTGAAAGTGCATTCATTCACGAGTCTAACCATACCAAATTTATCAAAATCCCACACAATTTGGTCATTCAAATTCCCAAAATTCACTCTCCAATTTTCTAGCCCTAAACCCCCAAATTTCACCTCAAAAACTCACTAACTAGGTGTAACATCAGTGGGGAAACATCATTATTGAAGGAAAAAGAACACAAGGATCTTACCTTAGTAATCACTTCAAAATCCCTCTCATAAACCTCCAAATCCAAGCTCAAAGTGGTGAAAATGGTGAAAAATCTTGAACTTGTATTTATATGTTCTGCCCTGGCCTTCCGCACATGTGACAACTTAGCCGCTTCTGTGGTCTCGTAGGTGCGCCCCATATCCCGCTTCTACGGATAAATTCGCATCTGCGTCCCTTTTTCCGCTCCAGCTGACTCACTTCTGCGAAGTCAAGCTTCAAGACCAAATCCGCTGTTGCTGCCCTTCTGCCGCATTTGCGGTCAGGCAGCTGCGGGAAAACCATTTCACCTGTGACCTTCTGTTGCATCACTCCCTTGGCTTCTTCTGCGGCTTACCTACCATATCTGTGGCCATACACCTGCGGTCTCCACTCCGCAGGTGGGATTACACCAGCAGTGGAAAACCGTCAGCAAGCTTACAATTTCAAAACTTGATCCGTTAGTCACCTGGAATCAACCCGAGGCCCCCGAGACCTATCAAATCATGTCCGGTTGACCTCACATTTTGCACACAAGTCATAAAACACACCACAAACCTACTCCAACTTTCGAAAATCCAATCCGATCCCGATATAAAAAATTCCACTCTCGGTCAAACTTGCCAAAATTCCAACTTCTGCCAATTCAAGCCTAATTATACTAAGGACTTTCAAATCACATTCCGGGCATGCTCCTAAGTCCAACATAACCTGAAGGTTCTAACAGAACCATCAAAATTCAAATCCGGGGTCATTTACACATAAGTTGACATCCGGTCAACTGTTCCAACTTAAGCTTTTAATTAAGAGACTAAGTGTCTCAATTTACTCTGAGATCACTCTGGACCCGAACCAACTAACCCGGTAAGTCATATAACAGCTGTAAAACACAAAAGAAGCATAAAATTGGGGAACGAGGCTACAACTTTCGAAACGACCGACCGGGTCGTTACACAATGTACCTTTATTTTTTGCTCTCACCAATCATTATTTTCAATAATTATTATTTTTTGGGATCCCATCCTAAACATGTCTCATCTCTCATCAACTGCTTAAAAAAAGTCCATTCGAATTTCATGTGATATCAATGATTTTTCATTGTTTTCTATTATATAGTCTCGCGGTCTTGTCATTGAACTCATTTACCATATTCTTCCATCCATCTTTTGACAATAAAATGTTTGGCCTATTTAGTTTTTTTAACTTCTTTCTCACAGAATTCAATGAATTTAATGTGTGCATATTCATCCCAGTTAGTATTATTTCGTCCCAAAGTATTATCCGCCATCATTGAATGTAAACAATCTGAAGAGAATATAATATTTTGTCTATCCGAGTTAAAAAGTAGTTGACAAATACTAACAAAAAAATTAGTAACTCATACCAACCTTGTGATACTGACTAAGAAGCCTATGGTCCACACAGTCTCAGACTTAAGACCTATTAGTCTAAGAAATTTCATAAACAAGGTAATCTCTAGGTGGTTCATGATAGATTGGAGAAGATATTACCTCTTTGATCTCCTCCAATCAATTTGGATTTGTTAAAGGAAGAAGAATATCTGAGAACATCTTACTTACACAAGAGATTGTCACTGATATAAGGTTAAGGAGGAAGCCTGCAAATGTGGTGATCAATCTTGATATGGCTAAGGCTTATGATAGGGTATCCTGGAAGTATCTACTAATATGTTGAGGAACATGGGATTTGTTGATCACTTCATCAACATAATATGAAAGCTGCTTTCAAACAATTGGTACTCAGTATTAGTTAGTGGCAAAGCTTCAGGTTTCTTTAAGTCTACAAGAGGGGTTAAACAAGGTTATACTTTGTCTCCAACATTTTTCATTCGTTCAACTGAGGTGTTATCAAGATCATTGAATAAGTTGTTTGAGGATAAATGATTTAAAGGTTATGGTACACCAAAGTGGATTGATCTCCTTGAATCATTTGGCTTATGCTGATGATACAATCATATTTGCTTTTGCTGATCCTTATAGGGAAGGTGGATGAGGTTATCACACAGTATGAGCAGAATTCTAGACATCTAATTAACAAGTCCAAGAGCTCATGCTATATGCATGCTAATGTGGTAGGATCACTCTTCTCTTCTGTAGGTGCGATTACTAGATTTCAAAAAGATGAGTTTTCTTTTACTTAAATACGTTAACCTATTTTCTACACAAGAAGGAGGAAGGACTATTATAATGAGGTTATTAAGAAGGTGAGATCAAAGCTGCATTCTTGGAAATGGAAACTTTTATCTTATGGTGGCAGGCAATACTCATCACTAGTGTACTTCAAAGTATGCCTACTCATATACTATCAGTGTTGGATCCTCCTAATAATGTGCTGGAGTATCGCACAAGAACTTTGCTAGGTTTTTATAGAGTAACAAAGAGGAAGGAAGCAGTAGATACTAGAGAACCTCTTTCTTCTGTGGACTAAATGCTTGCCTTGCAAGATCTCTTTCTTCTTATGAAGATTGTGGAAAGGAAAGATACCTAGTGATTATTTGGGGAGGAGGAATGGATATTTAGTAGTGTCCAAGTGTTTCACGACCCAAATTTCCAACCTTTAGGGATCGTGATGGTGCCTAACACCACACTTCCTATGCAAGCCAGTGTTAGATTCTATTTAACAATGTTTCCACTATTCTAGTACTAAGACATGAATAGCAACATAAATAAATGAATTTAAACCACTTGTCATAACTTTCATCACTTCCCAACACAATTGAGTTATCATCACTCCCTCAATCTCATTAGCCAAACTTCCAATAATCTCAAAATACAAATAAAATGTAATAACAATAATTCCTTAGGCAAAATGAATTACGAATTAACTGAAAAATGAACTCTATGACTAACCCCAGGGTATGGTGTCACTAATCCACAAACAACTAAGAATACTACACAGAATGTCTGAAAGAAAGTGGTGAACTATTTGAACAAATGTAAAACAGTGTATGTATCATGAATGAGAAGACTCTCAGGTATCTGCGAACGCCGGCAGATGTACCTCGTGTCTCCCAACGTGAACAGGTGGTCAGCTAAAATCTGCTACTGTTGGAACACGTCGGGATCTGTGCAAAAAGAGCACATAGTGTAGCATAAGTAATACCGACCACATATACTGAGTAAGTGCCGAGACTAACCCCGGCGAAGTAGTGACGAGGCTAGGTCGAGCATCAACAATATACAAAGTCTGTGACAACAATTACTAATAAAACTGGAAGATAACTAGACATGAAACTATAGAAACTGCAATGAAATGAAATACTCAGCTATAACCAATTTCTCGACAACTATTCCACACTCCCGTTCTTTCACTTGAAGTAAAACAATATTTCAGAATTTAAAGAATAATAAAATCGCTGCCTCCGTTTTTTCACACTTTTACTTTCTCTTTTCATTAAACATCAATCCCCCTATAGTTGATCTGCCACAGATTGAGGCATATCTTTTGGATATGGTCACGTCAGCGGATAAAAGTATCAATATCATTGTAAATATGAACATTCTCCCTTATTACTCCTTAAGAATTATCAATAATAGCATAAAGAAATAATATAAACATTCTCCCTTATTCCTCCTTGTTGCGGCGTGCAACCCGCTCACACCTGTCCTCCCTTATTACTCCTCCCTAACATATCTCCCTTATTTCTCATGTTGCGGCGTGCAACCCGATCCCACCTGTTCTCCCTTATCGCTCCTTGTTGCGGCATGCAACCCGCTCCTACCAGACATATCATATCAATACTTTCATAATTTCACAAGTTAGGCCAGGCCCATCACAACAATTTCATTTAAACAAATATACATGATAAACTACGTTCATCTCACAACTTTACCATTACCTCAGTATCAGGAAAAACCAACAGAATCATCACAGTATAACAATTATTTCACAATGAATCACTTATCCGTTACCTCAGCCAATTATAGGATACAATGAGTCAACAACACTAACCAACAATCTTACCAACAAATATAATGGGGACCGAAACAAGTCAAATAGTTAATTAAGGAGAGTAAACATAAAGTAGTTAAGACAAATAAGCAGTTAAGTGGGGAAACGGGGAAAAGAATCATGCTTTACAAGACTTGGGTGATGCATAGGTACTCGTCACCACACCTATACATCACACCCATGCTATCCACATGACAAATAAGGGGGAATCCTACTCCTTCAAGCTAAGGTTAGGCCAAACACTTACCTCGAATGCCAGAAACTCAATTCAAGCCTCAATCACTTCCTTAACCCTTGATTTCAACACCAATACGCTCGTATCTAATCAAAAGTTACTGAACTATATCAATAAATGCTAATTGAATGAAGTCTAATGCATGGAAAAGAGTTTTCTATAGTTTTCCCCAAAATTAAAAAATTGATGCCGGGCCCGTTGGGTCCAAATTCGAAGTTCAGACCAAAACTCGATCACCCATTCACCCCCGAGCCCGGGTATATGATTGATTTTGGAATCCGACCACAATTGAGGTCTAAATTCCCAAATTTCCATGTTTTCCATGTTTTTCCCAAAATTCCCTATTTTCCCATGAAAATCTTTGATGCTATGATGAAATCTTGTAATAGGATGTTAAGGAATGAAGAAAAGTAGTTAGAAATCACTTACAATAGGCTTGGAGAAGAAAGGGTCTTTTGAAAATCTCTTCTAGTATTTTAGGGTTTCTGAAAAGTGAAAAATAGCTGAAAAATTCGTTATATATAGGTATCCCTTCCCAAGCCCCAACCGCGGTCCGCGAAAAACCGACCGCGGCCGCGAAAGCCTTGTGTTGCCTCTCTGAAGATCGACCATTGCAGTCCGCGACTAATCGACCGCGGCCACGAAGGTCTCTACAGGTTCTCTGAAGTTTCTCACCGCAGTCCGCGGAAAAGCGATCGCGGCCGCGCTCCCAGGTTTAGAGACCTGTGGCTGTACCTGCAACGCTCAGTGATTTTAAGTCTAATGCACCCCGAAACCTACTCGAAACTATCCCCAGCCCTCGAAACCAGAAACAAAAGTTTACACAACCTAGGAATCACATTACAAACTTATTCAAGTTTTCATAATACTGAATCGTCATCAAAATCATTGAATTATACCTCAAATCATATACAATTTCTCAACGTTTCTCAAACTTCAAATTTTTCCCACTTTCAGTTCAAATCTCATCTGTTTAACTGTGTCTCTCACCAATCTTTCACAGATATTCAATTTAAACATATTGGATTTATCCTGGCTCCGTCACCATAGTACGGACCTCGATAACACAGGATTCCATCATACATCATTTTCACAACCTTTATATTTTTCAGAAAACATTCTTAAAAAAATTTCATTATTTCATTGGTGTTTTCCACATAAAGGCTTCCTAGTTACGCGCCCGGGCTGCGCTACACAACATGGTGAGATAAGAAGGAGGCTTATACGGCCTCGAAACACAGATTTAGATATGATTATACGGGATGACCTTTCGGGTCATCACAATCTCCACCTCTAAAACAAACGTTCGTCTTCGAACGGACATAGAGATATACCTGGATCAGGGAAAAGATGGGGATATCGATCCCGCATATCGGACTCGGATTCCCAAGTCGTTGCCTCAACCGGCTGACCCCTCCACTGAACACGAACTGAAGGAAAACTCTTCGATCTCAACTGACGAACCTGCCGGTCCAAAATAGCTACCGCCTCTTCCTCATAAGACAAGTCTTTGTCCAACTGGACAGAGCTAAAATCTAACACGTGGGACGGGTCACCATGATATTTCCGGAGCATTGACACATGAAACACCTGATGAACTGAAGATAACCCTGGAGGTAATGCAAGCATGTATGTTACCTCCCCCACCTTCTCAAGAATCTCAAACGGCCTAATATACCTAGGGCTTATCTTGCCTTTCTTCCCAAATCTCATCACACCCTTCATGGGCGACACACAAAGCAATACTCTGTCTCCAATCATGAATGCTACATCACGGGCTTTGCGATCTGCATAACTCTTCTGCCTAGACTGGGCTGCACGAAGTCTCTCCTGAATAATCTTGACCTGGTCTAAGGCTTCCTGAACTAAATCTGTACCCAACAATCGAGCCTCTCCTGGCTCAAACCATCCAACTGGCGATCTGCATCGCCTACCATATAACCCTTCATAAGGAGCCATCTGAATGCTCGATTGATAACTATTATTATAAGCAAATTCCGCTAATGGCAAGAATCGATCCCATGCACCTCCAAAATCAATAACACAAGCGCGGAGCATGTCCTCTAATATTTGAATGGTACGCTCAGACTGCCCGTCAGTCTGAGGGTGAAATGCTGTGCTGAGATCTATCTAGGTACCCAACTCATTATGCAATGTTCTCCAGAAATGCGAGGTGAACTGAGGACCTCGATCTGATATAATGGATACCGGCACACCGTGCAACTGAACTATCTCCCGAATATACAACTCAGCTAACCGCTCTGAAGTATAAGTATTAGACACTGGGATGAAGTGTGTTGACTTAGTTAGTCTATATACAATAACCCAAACCGAATCAAACTTCCTCTGGGTCCGTGGGAGCCTAACAACGAAGTCCATAGTAATACGCTCCCACTTCCACTCAGGAATCTTTATCTACTGTAGTAGACCACCAGGTCTTTGATGTTCATGTTTTACTTGTTGACAATTTAAACAACGAGCTACATGAGCCACAATGTCCCTTTTCATCCTTCTCCATCAATAATGTTGTTTCAAGTCTTGGTACATTTTCGCTGTACCTGGGTGAATAGAATACTTGGAACTGTGAGCCTCCTCAAGGATCAATTCACGGAGACCATCAACATTAGGCACACAAAGCCTACCTTGCATCCTCAAAATACCATCATCTCCAATCATAACCTGCTTGGAATTACCGTGCCGAACCTTGTCATTAAGAACCGCCAAATGTTGGTCATCATCCTGCCGCTCTCGAATACGATCAATCAGTGAAGACCGAGCGACAGTACAAGCTAGAACACTGCTGGGAGAAATATCTAACCTCACGAACTGATTTTCCAAAGTCTGAATATCTGAAGCCAACGATCTCTCGCCGACCGGAATATATGCAAGACCGCCCATACTCACTTCCCTTCTACTCAATGCGTCGGCCTTCCCCGGGTGATACAATATAGTGACATCATAATCTTTTAACAACTCTAACCACCTCCGCTGCCTCAAATTTACATCTTTCTGTTTGAATAAGTACTGGAGGCTACGATGGTCAGTAAATATTTCACACGGCACCCCATAAAGATAGTGCCTCCAAATTTTCAAAGCATGCACAATAGCTGCCAATTCCAAATCATGAACCGGGTAATTCTTCTCATGGATTTTCAACTGACGAGACGCATACGCAATCACCCTGCTGTCCTGCATCAACACTGCTCCGAGACCAACTCTAGAAGCATCACAATACACCGTGAAAGAACCCGAATCTGATGGTAACACCAACACAGGTGCTGAAGTCAAGGCTGTCTTGAGCTTTTGGAAGCTCGCCTCGCACCCATCTGACCATTTGAATGGAGCATTTTTCTAAGTCAATTTAGTCATCGGGGCTGCTATGGATGAGAACCCCTCCACAAAACGACGGTAGTAACCGGCCAAACCCAAGAAACTCCTGATCTATATGGCTGTGGTGGGTCTAGGCCAGTTCTTGACTGCCTCTACTTTCTTAGGATCAACCTAAATACCCTTTGCTGATATGATGTGACCCAAAAAGGCTACTGAATCTAACCAGAACTCACATTTAGAAAACTTAGCATACAACTGATTTCTCTCAAAGTTTGGAGTGCTATACGGAGATGCTACTCATGCTCTTCCCGACTGCGGGAGTATATAAGAATATCATCAATGAACACGATTACAAAAGAGTCCAGATGTGGCTTGAAAACCCGATTCATTAAGTCCATAAAGGCTGCTGGAGCATTAGTCAGCCCAAAATACATAACCAAAAATTCATAGTGCCCATACCTCGTACAAAAAGCTGTCTTAGGGATATTGGAAGCCCTAATCTTCAGCTGATGGTAGCCTGACCTCAAGTCGATTTTTGAAAACACTCTAGCACCCTGAAGCTGGTCAAATAGGTCATCAATCATAGGCAATGGATATTTATTCTTGATAGTAACTTTATTTAGCTGCCTGTAGTCTATGCACATTCTCATTGATCCATCCTTTTTCTTTACAAATAAAACTGGTGCACCCCAAGGCGATGCACTAGGTCTTATGAAACCCTTATCTAACAAATCTTGTAACTGTTCTTTTAACTCTTTCAATTCTGGTGGCGCCATACGATATGGAGGAATGGAAATGGACTGAGTTCCCGGAGCCACATCAATACAAAATCAATGTCTCTGTCGGGCGGCATACATGACAAATCTGAAGGGAACACCTCAGGAAATTCACGCACGATAGAAACTGACTCTATATAAGAAACCTCAGCATCAGAATCACGAATGTGAGCCAAATAAGATAAATACCCCTTCTCCATCATACGACGAGCCTTATCATATGAAATTACTCGGCTGGGAGAACAACTAGGAATTCCTTTCCATTATAATCTAGGCAATCCCGGTAATGCTAAAGTAATGGTTTTGGCATGACAGTCTAAAATGGAAAAATAGGGTGACAACCAATCCATACCTAATATGATATCAAAGTCAACCATGTATAGAAGTAGAAGATCAACACTAGTTTCAAGACCTTTAATGACTACCATGCACGGACGATATACTCGATCTACCATAATAGCATCCCCCACCGGTGTAGACACATAAATAGGAACACTCAAGGGATCGTGGGGCACATTCAAATATGAGGAAAAATAGGATGAAACGTACGAATAAGTAGACCCCGGATCAAACAAAATGGAAGCAGCTATATCACAAACCGAGATGATACCTGTAATGACAGCGTCGGAATATTCTGCCTCGGGCCTAGCTGGAAAAGCATAGAAACACCTCTAGGAGGACCCCCACCTCTAGCAGGTTGACCTCCACCTCTAACATTCTGGCCTCTACCCTTTACTGCCTCACCCCTACCTCTTGCTGGCTGGGCAGGTGGTGCTGCAACTGGTGCCGGAACTATGGCACGAGAACCTTGGTACTGATGATGACTACCCAAAAGTCTCGGACAAACTCTACGAACATGCCCATATTCGCCACACTCAAAACATCCTTCCTGATACGAGGAATGACCCTGATGAACCGGCTGCCCACGATAATAACTCTGCAAAAGAGGTGCTCTAATAGCGGCTGAAGGAGCACTGTAGGTTGACTGAGCAGAAGGAGGTACATAAGAACCACGACCCCCAGAATTACCATGTGAAACTTGTAGTGCTGAATGAAATGGCCTGGATGAATGACCTCTGCTAAATGGAGTCCCACCTCTAGATGAGGCACCATTGAAGACACCGGAGTGACGAGGTCTCTTTTCTGACCCCTGACCTCCTATCTCAAGAACTGACTCAACCCTCCTAGCTATGTTAGCTGCATCCTGAAGAAAAATCTCAGACCCTGTCTCCTTGGCCATCTGCAACCTGATGGGATGAGAAAGGCCATCAATAAACCGTCTGACCCTCTCCCTCTCTGTGGGCAATATAAGAGTAGCATGCCTAGCCAGATCCACAAAACGGGTCTCGTACTGAGTCACAGTCATACTACCCTGCTGTAGTCGCTCAAACTGACGCCGCCTATCCTCTCGAGTAGTGACAAGTAAGAACTTCTCCAAGAAGATATGAGAGAACTAATCCCAAGTCAAAGCAGGTGATCCAGCTGGCTTAGTCAACAAATAATCCTTCCACCATTGCTTGGCGGAACCAGTCATCTGAAAAGCTGCAAAGTCGACCCCATTGGTCTCTAGTATACCCATATTACTCAACACCTCATGACATCTATCGAGATATTATTGTGGATCCTCCGAAGTAGCACCACTGAAATGGACAGGAAATAGCTTGATGAACCTGTCAAGTTTCCACAAAGCATCTGACGACATGGCTACCCCATTAGCAGGAGGCACTGCTGCGACCGACTGAATGACCCCAACGGTATTGGTCACTGGAGTCTGAACTTGCGGAGTAGTCTGAACTGGGGTATGAGTAGTAGGAGTCGTGACTCCTCCTCCATCCTGAGATACGGCTGCTGTAGCAGGAAAGGTACCCGTCTGGGACACACTTTCCATAAGGCCCACTAAACGGACCAAAGCATCTTGAAGGACTGGGGTAGCAATAAACCCCTCGGGAACCTGAGCTGTCCTGGATGGAACAGTCTGAGCCGGAATCCCCTGGTCGATCTCAATCTAGGGTCCCTCAGTTGTGGCTGCTGCCTGGGCAACGGGCTGAGTTCTGCCCCTGCCTCAGCCTCGGCCCCCGGTAGGAGCTGCTGCTACTGGAAGTCCAAAATTTTGGTTAGCGGAAGATGAGGCACGTGTTCTCGCCATTTGCGAGAGAGTAGAAGAATTTGAATTAGTAGTATAGATGAAAGAATAGCACGATAGAGTAGAAATAAAAATAGAGTTGTTTCTTAACTCAATAACTTCTAAGAGATAAGTACCGACGTCTCCGTAACGATCCTTTAGACTCTACTAAGCTTGTTTGTGGATTGTGAGACCTAAGTAAATCTAGCGCTCTGATACCAACTTGTCACGACCCAAATTCCCAACCTTTAGGGATCGTGATGGCGCCTAACACCACACTTGCTAGGCAAGCCAATGTTAGATTCCTTTCAACAATGTTTCCATTATTCTAGTACTGAGACATGAATACCAACGAAAATAAATTAATTTAAACCACTTGTCATAACTTTCATCACTTCCCAACACAACTGAGTTATCATCACTCCCTCAGTCGCATTAGCCAAACTTCCAATAATCTCAAAATATAAATAAAATGTAATAACAATAATTCCTTAGGCGAAATGAATTGCGAATTAAGTGAAAAATGAACTCTATGACTACCCCTAGGGTATGGTGTCACTAATCCACAAACAACTAAGAATACTACACAGAATGTCTGAAAGAAAGTGGTGAACTGTTTGAACAAATGTAAAACAATGTATGTATCATGAATGAGAAGACTCTCGGATATATGCGAACGTCGGCAGATGTACCTCGTGTCTCCAAATGTGAACATGTGGTCAGTTAAAATCTGCTACTGCTGGAACGCGTCGGGATCTATGCAAAAAGAGCACAGAGTGTAGCATCAGTACTACCGACCCCATGTACTGAGTAAGTGCCGAGCCTAACCCCGGCGAAGTAGTGACGAGGCTAAGTCGGGCTTCAACAATATACAATGTCTGTGACAACAATTAATAATAAAACTTGAAGATAACTAGACATGAAAATATAGAAACTGCAATGAAATGAAATACTCAGCTATAACCAATTTCTCAACAACTATTCCACACTCCCGTTCTTTCACTTGAAGTAAAACAATATTTCGGAATTTAAAGAATAATAAAATCTCTGCCTCTGCTTTTTCACACTTTTACTTTCTCTTTTCATTAAACATCAATAAAAATATCAATATCATTGTAAATATGAACATTCTCCCTTATTATTCCTTAAGCATTATCAATAATAGCATAAAGAGATAATATAAACATTCTTCCTTATTCCTCCTTGTGGCGGCGTGCAACCCGCTCCCACCTGTTCTTCCTTATTACTCCTCCCTAACATATCTCCCTTATTTCTCTTGTTGCGGCGTGCAACCCGATCCCACCTGTCCTTCCTTATCGCTCCTTGTTGCGGCGTGCAACCTGCTCCCACCAGACATATCATATCAATACTTTCATAATTTCACAAGTTAGGCCAGGCCCATCACAACACTTTCGTTTAAACAAATATACATGATAAACTACATTGATCTCACAACTTTACCATTACCTCAATATCAGGAAAAACCAACAGAATCATCACAGTATAACAATTATTTCACAATGAATCACTTATCCGTTACCTCAGCCAGTTATAGGATACAATGAGTCAACAACACTAACCAACACTCTTACCAACAAATATAATGGGGACGGAAAACAACTCAACAAGTCAAATAGTTAATTAAGGAGAGTAAACATAGAGTAGTTAAGACAAATAAGCAGTTAAGTGGGGAACGGGGAAAAGAATCATGCTTTACAAGACTTGGGTGATGCATAGGTACTCGTCACCACACCTATACATCAAACCCATGCTATCCACATGACAAATAAGGGGGAATCCTACTCCCTCAAGCTAAGGTTAGGCCAAACACTTACATCGAATGCCAGAAACTCAATTCAAGCCTCAATCACTGCCTTACCCCTTGATTCCAACACCAATACGCTCGTATTTAATCACAAGTTACTTAACTATATCAATAAATTCTAATTGAATGAACTCTAATGCATGGAAAAGAGTTTTCTAGAATTATCCCCAAAATTCAAAAATTGATGCCGGGCCCGTTGGGTCCAAATCCGAAGTTCGGACCAAAACCCGATCACCCATTCACCCCCGAGCTCGGGTGTATCATTGGTTTTGGAATCCGACCCCAATTGAGGTCTAAATTCCCAAATTCCCATGTTTTTTCATGTTTTTCCCAAAATTCCCAATTTTCCCATGAAAATCTTTGATGCAATGATGAAATCTTGTAATAGGATTTTAAGGAATGAAGAAAAGTAGTTAGGAATCACTTACAATAGTCTTGGGGTATTTTGAAAATCGCCTCTAGTGTTTTAGGGTTTTTGAAAAGTGAAAAATAGCTGAAAAATACGTTATATATAGGTATCCCTTCCTAGGCCCCCACCGCGGTCCGCGAAAAACCGACCGCGGCCGGGAAGACCTCGTGTTGCCTCTCTGAAGATCGACCACCGCGGTCTGCGACTAATCGACCGCGGCCGCGAAGGTCTCTACAGGTCCTGTGAAGTTTCTCACCGCGGTCCGCGGAAAAGCGATCGCGGCCGTGCTCCCAGGTTCAGAGACCTGCGGCTGTACCTGCAACGCTCAGTGATTTTAAGTCTAATGCACCCCGAAACCTACTCGAAACTATCCCGAGCCCTCGAAACCTCAAACAAAAGTGTACACAACCTAGGAAACACATTACAAACTTATTCAAGTATTCATAACACTGAATCGTCATCAAAATCAGTGAATTATACCTCAAATCATATACAATTTCTCAAACTTCACATTTTTCCCACTTTCAGTTCAAATCTCATCAGTTTCAACTGTGTCTCTCACCAATCTTTCACAGATATTCAATTGAAACATATTGAATTTATCCTGGCTCCGTCACCATAGTACGTACCTCGATTACACAGGTTTCCATCATACATCATTTTCACAACCTTTATATTTTTCAGAAAACATTCTTATTAAAATTTCATTATTTCATCGGTCTTTTCCACATAAAGGCTTCCCGGTTACGCGCCCGGGCTGCGCTACACAACATGGTGAGATAAGAAGGAGGCTTATACGGCCTCGGAACACAGATTTAGATACGATTATACGGGATGACCTTTCGGGTCATCACAAAGTGCTGGGTTGCTTACAACCACGAGAGAATTCATTTATACATTTGTTCCTAACAAGTGATATTGCAACCAGGGTGTGGAAGTCTTTCCTTCAGGCAGCAGGATTAATAGTGAATTGGTATGTGTTCATCAAGTAGTAAGAGCATGGTGGAGTGCCCAATGTTTTCCCCAGGTAAAGACATTGTTTCAAGCAGCTCCAACAGTCATTACATGAGAACTTTGGAAGAGAAGGAATACGATGAAAAAAGGAGGTGTTGTGTCTTGCAATAGTGATACATGAGGTGAACAAGACCTTACATTACCTAGAAAAAGTGAGGTATCCATGGTTGCCAAACATTCGTCTATTATGGCAAGATATGATTAGATTTTTTGAAGGCTATAAGCCTTATGTTTTAACTGGAAGAATAACATGGCAACTTCTTAATAAAGGTTGGTTCAAGTGTAATACAGAAGGTGCATCTAGAGGTAATCCTGGACCTAGCTCCTATGGCTTTTGTGTGCGAGATTGTGGTGGTGACTTGGTGTATGCTACAACACTGTAGATACGGGAGGTAACAAACATAGCAGCAAAAGCAAAAGCAATTGTTGAAGGCTTGGCCTTTTGTGTGGAAAAGCAGCTACATCCTCTTACTCTTGTGACTGATTCATTGGTGATGAAGAAAATCATTGAATGTGAGTGGGACTCTCCTTGCTGTACATGGGCAGAAGTGAAGAAGATTAAGGAGATGAAGAGCACCTTCATTGTGCTCTTTCAACATGTGCTAAAGGAAGGCAATATTGTTGTTGATTTTTTAGCTAACCAGTTTTTTCCTTTGTAGGTACAATCACATTTCATTCATTTCATGACCTACCTATAGAACGAAAAGCTTTGGTGAACATGGACAAAACGCAAATACCTAACCTTAGGGTTAGGATTTCCAAGAGAAAAGCGCCAGATTTATGAGAGAATCTTTGAGTTCACTGCCTATTTTTGTCATTGCCTATACTTCTTCTCATATCTGTATTATGTGTAGCTACTGTCCAGTGGTATTAGCACAGAAACATGCTGATTATGGAGGTAGTGCCACACTGTATGGAACCTTTAGGGCAAACAGGGAAGATATTAAGTCAACTACTAGCTTACAAGGGGATGTTCTACTTAGTGTTTGGTACTGTCTCTTACATGGTGATACTACTGCACGTTGGATTCTCATCGATACACACTGTGTGTATCAGATCATACAGTGTGTAGGTAGACTAGACAGTAGTAATGACTTAGCTAAGGCACAAGGGCAACTGCTGCTTGATACTCTTGAATATCTAATATGTTGTATATTGCTCTATCATTTTTCACGGGTATTAGTGTGGTTTCATGCTCATTTTGGAGATGAGAATGCATTATATGGCACAGAGTTACTAAGCAGTCAGTTGTGATTTCATTGATTTGTATGTGCATATAGAATTATTGTCCAATTAGCTTCATGACTGATTATATTGAGGCCTACTTTGCTTGGAGATGGAGCTCAAGATTAAGGAGTTCAAGTTTGATCAACACAGGTTTCTGACAGTTCTAGATAGCTTCTATACAGTGGCATGCTTGTTTGCAGTCCACATTTTTCTTGTCCATTGGAATCTTGTCCTATGGAATGTATCCGGTGAGAGCTTTGGAGGTGCTACTATGTGATTATTTTCCTTCACGTTTGGATTCACTTACACTGCTTGTATATGGAAGCTTTCATCTTACTACTTTGTAATAGGTAGATCTTTCGTTTTAGCTTTCTTATTCATAGTACTAGCTAGTAGTAGTTTACGTCTTTTAGATTGGTTTGGACATCGGGTAAGACTTGGACCTATGTTTCTGGGATTTTATATATATATATATATATATATTAGCCACTAGCCAGCCTGCCTAGTGGTATATTTGTTATAAAAAAATGATACAAACATGCCAGCAAATAGGAATGAATCCAAAAATGCATGAGAGGTCTGGGAATTAGCAAAAAGATGAGAATTAGATAAAACAAAAATCGAAGAACTAGAAATATAAGAATGAACGATCATGAACTTCAAAGGTACAATCTTGAATAATCCAACAAACCCCATTATAAAAAACAAGAGAACATATGAGAACAAAATTTAAATTTCACAAAAAAGTACACAGCTAGCCGTAGGAATTTGTAAAAATAAAAAGCCTAAATGTATACGGTTAAAATCGGGCCCACCCAATTTTACTGATTAACCGAGACCAGGGTGATGGATCGAAGATCGATCCCGTAATAGATCAGATTGAGGCATGAAGATGAGATACTGAGTTCGTGATTCGAGGTACCTGTCGAGAACAAGACATGTAGTGATCGAGACTAAATGAGACAGGCATCGAGCAAGACCGAAGATAGCATAATAACAGAAAGGCGAGATATCCGTGACTGGTCGAAAATCATGGCCGAAATCTCGGAACGGATCGAATCAAGAGTGGTTGTTTAGATAGTCATGTGATTTCCTTCTTTAATTAGAATTGTACCTTAAATAGAATTCCTCTACTATATGAAGGGGAATTCTAATTATTTGTAAGACACATTATTCACAGATACCAAAGCAATATAACACACTCTCTCGCTTATACTCTCTTGTTCATCAATTTACTTTCTACTTCATTACTTTCATATCAGTCAGTTCGAGGGCACTCTTGCTCGAGGGCTGAATTGCATTTCATCATTAGTTTGCTTTACTTTATTGTTAATTTCTGTTATTAATCATCATATTTATTAATTGATATTAGGTGAAATCATGTATTCTTAAAACCACATTACAAGTTTAATTGTTATCGGATTTTAAGGGTTAACAGTTTGGCGCCCACCATAGGGCTAAGGATAATAGTGATTACCTGGTATTAATTCTCATAACACACACTACTTTATGCTTGTTCTTGTAAGTATTTTTGATTTCAGGATCAGCATGTCGAACTCACAAGCGGTACCCACACACGCAACAACGACATTGGTTTTCATGGAGAAAACGACAATGTAGCCGCCTTAGGGATCGACGTGCCTCAGATTGTTCACGAGGGAGTACCAATAGCAAACCCCGTCGATGCCAGTTCACATGTCGCCCTAAATGCAAATTTTGGCGTTGATCCCGAAGGTAGTGTATGCAGGGAAGTTCGATCAGGTTGTCGAGGTACGCAGGGTGGAGAAGGCGGTGGAGTTATCGTCCAACTGATATTTGGAATGTTACAGGCCCAATAAGCTGCAATAGCGCAACTACAAAATCAACACCGAGCACCAAGTGTAATCAAACCCGAGCCCTTACCAGAAGCTATTCACAAGGCCGAACTTGTACCAGAGAGATTGAACGCCAATGAATCGGGGACTGAGCCCACCATTATGAAAATGTTCGAGGATCTCACTAAGCAGACCGGATTAGGGGAAAAGAAAATCGAGGCTAATGACAAAAAGGTAGAAACATACAACTCCTGGGTTGACCAAATACCCAGGGCACCACCAATTCTAAAGGGATTAGATTTGAAGAGGTTCGTGCAGAAGCCTTTCCCCCCAAGTGCGGCTCCAAAGCCCATTCCGACAAAATTCCGCATGTTTGAAATTCCCCAGTACAATGGGACCATCGACCCTAATGAGCATGTCACTTCTTATACATGCGCGATAAAGGGGAATGACTTAGAAGATGGTGAGATTGAGTCCGTTCTACTGAAGAAGTTTTGGAGAAACTTTATCGAAGGGGGAGATGATATGCTACCACAACTTGCCGCCCAATTCAATCGATTCCTTCACCGTGCTTGCAGATTCCTTCGTGAAGGCGCACGCCGGTGCGATAAGGTTTGCAACTAGGAAGTCGAACCTCTTCAAAGTGAAACAAAAGGAAAAAAAAAGTTAAAGAGTTTGTATCTTGGTTCTAGATGGAACGCATGTACCTACCCCCGGTCGTAGATGATTGGGCTGTCCAAGACTTTACTCAAGGTTTGAACGTACGGAGTTCGATAGCATCACGACAGCTAAAGAAGAATTTAATTGAATATCCAGCAGTGACCTGGGCCGATGTACATAATTGATACCAGTCAAAAATCAGGATCGAGGATGATCAGTTGGGGAGCCCTTCCGATTCCGTTTACCCAAACAGGCCCGTCGGTAGAATTTAATGGGACATCGACGAAGAACCTCAATGGAACAGAGATCGGTATTAACCATACAACGTAGATTGTAGAAACAACAGTCCAGGACGTAATCCCGTTCGAAATGATCGAGGAAAGAGCTCCTAAGGGATCATGAGTAAAAGTGGCTCCGATAAACAGGTCATTTCCGTTGAAGCACCACGACTATTAGAAAATTTCAGCATTGACGCATAAGGTATTGTATCAGCCATTGGAGGGATCAAGGACACTTGATGTCCTAGACCCCTACAGACCGATCCAACTCAGAGGAACCTTAATCAAATGTGCAAATACCATGGCACCCATGGTCATAGAACCGAGGACGATAGATAGCTTAGGGAGGAGGTAGCCCATCTATTCAACGAGGGCCACCTTCGAGAATTCATGAGCGACCGAGCTAAAAATCATTTTATAGACAAGGACACAAACAGGAAGAACGAACATGAAAAACCACAGCACGTGATTCATATGATCGTTGGTGGGGTCGATATTCCACAGGGGCCCGTGTTCAAGCGTACCAAGGTGTCGATCACTAGGGAAAACCGATCTCGAGAATATGTACCGGAAAGGACCTTGTCGTTCAATGACGAGGAAGTAGAGGAGATCTCATAACCCCATAATGATGCAATGGTAAACTCTATTCTTATGAATAAAATATAGGTTAAACATGTTTTAATTGATCCAGGAAGCTCAGCCAATATTATTCGATCGAGGGTCGTGGAGCAGCTCAGCCTACAGGATCATATCGTGCCCGCAACCCGGGTTCTCAATGGTTTCAATATGGTGGGTGACATGAGATACAACGCCCTGCTCAGGAGAACCTTGATTCATAACATGAGGTCGGTTCACTCTTCACCAAGTTCTCAAGTTCCCAACACTAGAGGGAGTAAACACTGTGTATGGGGAGCAACATGCCGCCAAAGAGATGTTTGCGGTCGACGAAGTAATACCGGTATCCACACTCTAACAACAAAGGGATCGGATTCCAAAGGAAAGTAGGAGGCTAAATAGCAACCACAGGCACTAGCCTCGACTCAGTCGGAGAAACAAGGAACGGACGAGGACGATGACTACTAGATTCCTCGCTCCTTCATAATTCCCAAGATTCCGACGCCACCAAATCTATAGTCGAAGAGCTTGAACAAGTCATTCTGGTCGAATACCTTCTCGAATGAAAGGTATACCCGGGCACGGGATTAAATCCCGAGCTCAAGAAAAAACTTATTCGATTTTTTTTAGATAACATGGATTGTTTTGCTTAGTCCCATCTAGATATGACAGGGAACCCACCAGATATCCTTACACATCGACTGAGCTTGGACCCGAAGTTCCACCCGATAAAACAAAAGAGAAAGCCCCAGTCCGAGGTAAAGCATGAATTCATCAAGGACGAGGTAACCAAACTTCTCAAAATAGGATCCATTCGTGAAGTAAAGTATCCCGAATGGTTTGCAAACATAGTTATAGTCCCTAAGAAGGAAAATAATTTTAGAATGTGCGTAGATTATAAGGATTTAAACAAAGCATGCCTAAACATTCCTTTCCTTTGCCAAAGATCGATCGCATGATCGACGCCACGACCGACAATGAGATCCTTAATTTTCTCGATGCCTACTTAGGGTACAATCAAATACCAGTGAACCCGGAAGATCAGGAAAAGACTTTGTTCATCATTAAATACGGCACCTATTGTTATAACGTAATGTCGTCTGGACTAAAAATGCTGGTGCTACTTATCAATGCCTTGTAAATAGAATGTTCGAAGAACAAATAGGTAAATCAATGGAAGTTTATATTGATGACATGCTAGTTATGTCCCTGCGAGCAGAGGACCATTTGAAATATTTGCAAGAGTACTTTGACATACTAAGAAAATAGAACATGAAGCTCAACCCGAAGAAGTGCGCATTCGGGGTCAGCTCGGGCAAGTTCCTCGGCTTCATGGTATCGAATCGAGGAATCGAGATCAACCCCGATATAATCAAGTCCATCGAAGATATCATGGCCGTGGATAATTTTATGTCCATACAAAAGGTTAACAGGGCGCATAGCCACCCTAGGTCGACTCATTTCGAGGTTCTCAAATAGAAGCCACTGATTCTTCTTGTTGCTTAAGAAGAAGGCAATTTTTCATAGACCCCAGAATGCCAACAAGCCTTGGAAGAATTAAAATGATATCTTTCGAGCCCACCACTGCTTCATACCCCAAAGGCGAACGAGCAACTCTACCTATACCTAGCGGTTTCAGATATAGGGATAATTGGGGTCCTAGTTCAAGAGGAGAAAGGTATAGCGATAATTGGGGTTTTTGTTCGAGAAGAGAAAGGTACGCAATTCCCTATTTATTATGTTAGTCGAACCCTAGGTGAGGCCGATACCCGATACCCACACTTAGAAAAATTAGTGCTTTCTTTAATAAGCGCCTCTAGGAAATTAAAACCGTATTTTCAGTGTCACCGTATTTTGTAGTGACTACCTATCCCCTTCGTAATATTTTGAACAAACCTGAACTTTCGGGTCGATTGGCCAAATGGGCCGCCGAGATCAGCGGGTACGATATCGAGTATCAATCCCGAATGACCATTCAAGTCTCAAATCTTGGCATACTTTGTGGCCGACTTCATGCCAGCCCTCGTACCCTAGGTCGAAAAGGACTTATTACTAAAATCAGGTACATTATCGAGGGTGTGGACCCTCTTTATAGATGGCGCTTCGAACGTGAAGGGGTCTGGGCTAGGCATCGTTCTGAAGCCGCCCACATGTAATACAATTAGACAGTCTATCAAAACTTCAAAATTAACTAACAATGAGGCCGCGTATGAGGCCATGATTTCATGTCTCGAGCTAGCTAAGAGTTTAGGAGCAGAGGTCATCGAGGCCAAATGTGACTCCCTACTTGTGGTAAACCAAGTCAACAGAACTTTTGAGGTTCGAGAAGATTGAATTTAGAGGTACTTGGAAAAACTACATGTGGCTCTACATCGATTTAAAGAATAGACCCTACATCACGTACCTCAAGAACAAAATAGCGGGGCCGATGCCCTTGCAAATTTGGGGTCATCGGTCGAAGACAACGAACTTAGCTCGGGGATTGTCGTACAACTTTCGAGGTCAGTAATCAAAGAAGGACACACCAAAAGAAACTCCACAAGTCTGACCTGGGATTGGAGGAATAAGTATATCGAATACCTAAAGAACGGGAAGCTTTCATCGGATCCTAAGGAATCGAAGACTCTACGTACGAAGGCTGCACAATTCACATTGGCCGAGGATGGAACACTGCATATGAGAATGTTCGATGGACCGTTTGCAATATTTTTGGGACCAGGAGGCACCGACTACATCCTACGGGAAATTCACGAAGGCACTTGCGGAAATCATTTCGGTGCCGAGTCATTGGTTCACAAATTCATTAGAGAAGGATACTATTGGGACGATATGGAAAAGAATACAAAAGAGTTTGTTCGAAAGTGTCACAAATGTCAAAGGTATGCACCGATGATTTGCCACCCCGAAGAGCAACTCCACTCAGTCTTATCCCCCATGTCCGTTCATGAAATGGGGAATGGACACCGCCGACCCTCTCCCATCGGTCAAATGTAAAGCTCAATTCATTTTGTTTATGACTGGCTACTTTTTTTAAGTGGGTTGAAGCACAGGACTTTGAGAAAGTGAGAGAAAAAAAAGTCATAGATTTCATTTGGGACCACATTATACATCGATTGGGATGCCTGCCAAGATCGTATGCGACAATGGGAAGCAATTCGTCGCCAGCAAAGTGACAAAATTTCTCGAAGACCACAAGATTAAAAGGATTTTATCAATGCCATATCATCCTAGTGGGAACGGACAATCCGAATCGACAAACAAGACCATCATTCAAAATCTAAACAAAAAATTGACCGACGCTAAAGGAAAATTGAGAGAGATATTTCCCGGGGTCCTTTAGGTGTACTATACAACATCAAAATCTAGTACGGGGGAAACACCATTCTCTTTAGTCAATGGTGCCGAAGCTCTAATCCAGGTCGAAGTCGGGGAACCTAGCCTCAAGTTTCGGTATGCAACGAAAGAGTCAAATCAAGAGGCTATGAATACAAGCCTCAAATTGCTAGATGAAAGACGGGAAGCCGCTCTCATTCGAATGGCCGCACAAAATGGGGGATCGAAAGGTATTACAACCGAAGACCCAATCTTTGACACTTTAAAATCGGGGACTTAGTTCTGAGAAAAGTCACCCTCAACACTCGAAACCTGAATGAAGGAAAACATTTCCCGAACTGAGAGGGACCATATTAGGTTCTCGACATCATCAAAAAAGGATCCTACAAGCTCGGCACGATGAGCCGCGAGCAATTACCAAACAATTGGACTATATCACTCCCCAAACGATATTACTACTAAGGTACGACTTTCTCCATTTTCATTTATATTTCATATTAACCAATTGCAAGTGTTCGATCGGAGACATAGAGCGATTCTTCAACAAAAGTCCTTAGGTCTGAAAGCACGTGTTGCACTCTTTTTCCCTTAGACCGGTTTTTGTCCCAAATGGGTTTTTCCGGCGAGGGTTTTAACGAGGCAACCATTGTTCGTGCTACCATAGAGCTATTCAACAGTATCTGAGGATTCTTTACAATCAACCTCATTTGATATCCGATTCGAGTAATTCTTGTATGGTTAGACTCGTGAGTTAACAGGTGTTCGTTTATAACTTTTACCCGATTCCGAGACGTGGGCCTGGGGGATTGTTTCAGCGATTTTCCTAAATTCGCGTATTATCTTCGAATTTATTTCTTAAAGTTATATTTACATTATGCAATTGAATTGAAGAGATTTGGGCCATTTGGAGTAGAGTACTCATGGCAAGGACGTGAACTCGGGTTGAGTTGAGTAGTCGAGGTAAGTGGCTTGCCTAACTCTGTTATGGGGACCTTCCCTTAGGTTGTTTGAAATAAATTGTTGTGGTAGTAAATCAGATGTAGGGGACTTACATTGCTCGAGAGACTCGGATGCAATAGTAGCTGGAAAAGGCACGAGAGCTCGTAAGACAATTCAAAACATGAAAGGTAATACAAATACCTAGAGAGGAAAATACAGAGGCAGATGCATTAGCTAACCTCGCAGCAGTCACAGAAGTTACAAACAAAGACAATGCCATTGTCGTTCATCTATTCCATTCAGCGATCGACTAGGACATAAAAGAGGTAACTTTCAACAATTTAACCTGGGATTGGAGAAGCGAAATTCTTAATTATGTGCAGAATGGCACCGTACCTGAAGACAAGAAAACAACTCAAGCCCTTCCCCACAAAGCTGCACGTTACTGCCTCATTCGCAATTCATTATATCACAAGATGTTCGGAGGACCCCTAGCTAAATGCCTCGGACCTAATCAAACGGAGTTCGTGATGAAAGAAGTCCATGAAGGACACTGTGGAAATCATTCAGGAGCGAGATCCTTAGTAAAACCCCTAATCAGAGCTGGGTACTATTGGCCTAAGATGCCGAGAACTTCGTATCCAAATGCGACAGGTGCCAAAGGTTTGCCAATAACATGCATCGACCAGCGAAATTGTTACATCCAATTATATCCCCATGGCCCTTCATGAAATGAGGTATGGACATAGTGGGACCTCTTTCCCTAGCTAAAGGACAGGTACGGTTTCTACTCGTACTTACCGATTATTTCAAAAAATGGGTAGAGGCAGAAGCATTCAAACAAATGTGAGAAAAGGAAGTTAAGAGTTCTTATGGGGAAACATAATATTCCTCTTTGGGATACCGAATGAGATCGTGTGTGATAATGGCCCACAATTCACAGGCTCTCAAATCACAGAATTCTTTGAAAGCTGGCAAATTAAACGGATCACTTCAACACCGTATCACCCCGTGGCTAATGGTCAAGTTGAGTCAACAAATAAAATCATCATCAACAATATAAATAAGCGGCTAGATAAATCCAAAGGAAATTGGCATGATGAGTTACCAGCGGTATTTTGGGCATACAGAACAACTTACAAAACAGCCACGGGAGAAACTGCCTTTGCCCTTGTCTATGGCTCAGAAGCTTTAATACCCGTGGAGATTGGCGAGCCAAGCATAAGGTTTATAACAGCCACGGAGGAGGCAAACGATGAGGAATTAAGGACTAATCTGGACCTGCTCGAACCACGAAGTGAAGCAACATTAATACGGATGGCAGCTCAAAAACAAATCATATAGCGTTATTACAACCGTAAAGCTCATCTCAGATACTTCAAGATTGGGGACTTCGTCCTAAAAAAAGTCTTTCAATCAACTAAAGAAGCAAGCATAGGAAAGCTAATTCCAAATTGTGAAGGACTCTACAAAGTCCGAGGGATATCTAGGAAGAGCGCCTACGAGCTGGAAGCTATGGACGGCAGAATCCTATCGACAAGCTGGAATGCCATCCACTTGAAGAATTACTACTTCTAAGGAAAAAAAGTACCCCCGGTCAAGTATCGCACGTTCGATTTTATTTTGAACATTCAAAATTTTACTAACTTTTTTAGATGATAGGCATAAAACTAACCCATCACCAGATGATGATATTAGACCTGCAAAGACGTGAGGAAATAACTAAATTCCCGGTCTATGGTTACACTTTCTGATGAACGTTTTAAAGGGTTAAGCAGTCATCATCTAAAAACTATATACCTTCGAGTCCCGCACGTTTTTCCTTTTCAGGAAAAGGACCACAAGGAAGGAATAGTCAAGTGCTCGAGATTTCATTCTTCAAAGCTCAAACACTTGGGGGACTATACAGTATGGACAACTAAGACGAAGCAACGAAGACTATTAGAAGGTCAAAGCTCAAGCCTGAATATCCATCTACCCAATAAGTCAAGTGATACGAGCAGAATCGAAAGAGTCGAAGACTCAAATACAAAGCCTAATTCAAAAAACCTTCGAACATGTTCAGGTTGAAAGGCAAAATGTTAGCCACGAGGAACAAATGCACATCTTTGTACTTATTCAAAACTGTTGTAACAAAAAAAACAGTTAGGGGTAAAAAATCGTCATCATTGTACTCGTTCAAAAACTGTTGTGATTAAAAGCAATTACGAAATCTTTGTACTCATATTGAAAACTGTTATCAAATAAAACAGTTACGAATGAAAGATCAAAATCCTTGTATTTGTTCAGAAAATCGTTATCAAATAAAATAATTACGGATGAAAAAGCATTTCCCTCGTACTTATTAAAAACTGTTGTCAACAAAAACAGTTACGGGTAAAAACCCCAATCTTTATAAAAACTGTTACTAAGGAAAAACAATTGTTCCCTTGTATTAATTCGAAAAAACTGTTACGAAATACAAGTGTATATGAAATATGTTAAATGAAAACAGTTGCAACATGAGTTTTAGACGATAATCAAAACACATGTAAAATGTCGTGGAAGTTCAAACAAAAAACTTTCCTTAGAAACATTCTTAAACATGTGAAAAAATTCCTATCACTCTATTGCATTATTACACCATTATGAAGTTGAGACATCTTCTTCGTTAAGTGTCAATCAAAAATGGCCCTCTTTCATAAACAAAGCCTACTACAAAAAAGGCTCACATTTTATATACAATATCGTGCCTACTATGAAAAGGTACGAGTGATTTCAGCATCTTCATGCAAAAATTCAGAGGTAAAACAAAAACCTCAAAAATCAAAACATGTAAAAGACTTAAGAGTGAAACAGAAGCTCAAAGTAAAAAAAGTCATAACTTGCATATATTCAAGAAAGAGCGGCTAAGTAAGAACTAAGTACTAACTAGTACTTATCCGCATATAATTTATACATTAAGGTTCCCCTAAGTTGTCAGTTGGGGACTTTAAAAAGATCCAAATTTACCCCCGATGGAGCTGGGGGTAACCACTAATCAAATAATAAAAAAAAAAAAGGTGAACCAACATTAATCTTCTTGAGGAGGAGGATTGACTTCTTCACTGGCAGGAGGAACGGGAGTAACTTGGGACGAAGAGGCATGAGCAACAGGAGTCTCACCATCAGGTGAAGAGAGGTTATGACCTTGTTGAGCCTTCTCCATGGCCTCCTTAGTTTTAGCTATTTAAGCACTAAGGTCGAAACCCTCTTGACGCATTTCCGTCAATGTGTCAAGGCGAGAATTCATGTACGCCCAACTAACATCGACATCAGCCGCCTCTTTGAGATCTTCATAATCTCTCGCCCATACCTGAAGCTCAACTCTTAGCCCGTCCTTCTCCACTTCAGCAGCTTCACGGGCAGCCCTCAAAGGTACAATCGACTCCTCCATAGATTGAACTCTGTCTAAAGCATTACGAAGATCCTCTTGAGTCCGGGTGAGTGACTACACAAGCTCGCCTGAGTATTCCTCAAGTGTGAATAATCAATTAGTCTCACAACCGCCATAACATTAGAGAGTAACATATGAAAGAAATCAGGATATGACTAATATTCATCCCACCCAATGATGCACCCATAATAAATGTTGCGCAAGAGTAAGCAAACTTGATCCTATGTAGAATAAACATTCTCACTAGCCTAACAATAGGCCCTCAAATCAATTACGATCATTCCAAAATAGGTAATAACCTTTCAAAAGTCTACCTTGACCTATCCATAACACATACAATCAGTTGTCAAACCCTATGCACACTTCCTTCGTCTGCAACCATGGAATAGTTTGTCTCTAAGAATATCATGTCCCTAAACTTCAAGAATACGGGAATCTCCATAACTGGTCTCCCATTATCCCACTTAAATGATTGATACATCACTCATATAAAATCATCTTATGAGAAGCACTCCAAAAAATCTTCTGCGTTGAGTAGCAAAACTTAATATCAGTGGTTACCAACCATGCGGTCTCTGTAGTACTACTCAAGAATCTACAAGTCAAAACATAATGTGTCTTCTACAACACACAACATTCTTAGGCTACACCAGATAGTTCCAGCATTCACTTAAACATCTGAAATCTCCACTGATGTCTATAACTCATGACCTTCCTTTCAAAACGGAACCACAACTTTCTCCTTTCAATCCGAATGCCTCACGCGGGTCTCCGCATCGACCATGCTACAATACGATAATATGATAATTTCATCAACTCTGAATCACGAGTAGGATGAATACTCCATCAACCAAGAACCTTCCACTTAACTCAATCCATGAGAACATCATAACACGCAACAAATATTTTATACTTGTAAAAGACATCAACCTCGAGTCGTGGGTGAATACCACCATGAATTCTGCGAAACCCATTAGCACATAGCAAAGACATCAAAAATGAATCCCTCTAACCCAAAGGTTTTGCCATAAAACACTTGTAAGGCCCTATTATATTAAAGGAACCGATCATTTATACTACTATGCTGATTCAAACACTGTTAAACTCACCCAACTTCTTCAGATTCCTCTTGACTTGCCTTCATGGTAATATTTCTCTTTCCCAATACTCTACGAACCTTAATCAAAACCAATCCCAAGTGACCCCAATATGAAACACGTCATTTTAAGACTTGTAAACCACTTTGTTCCCTCTGTTGCACCCAATAATACCTCAACCTAAAATGATTGTGTAGAAGAGACCTCCTATGAATCCGAAGGTGTTTCTTCTATCTCTTTAATACTGCAATGTATAATTAATAACAATATAGAAATACTTCAAGTCTCGGCACCATCCGACGCAAATCTGATATCCTAGCCACATAATAATTTGAAAATCCTTAAATACCACATATGAATCTTGAACCCATTAGAACCTTCTCTAGAGTTATCGATGTTTTCCTAGTCTCGAATATATAACCAATCATATCGATTATTAGAGCACTATTAGCACATGAATACTCCAAAAAGAAACAATTGAGAGAAGCCTTCCTCCTTTTACACCACATTCACAATGAGTATCAAACCTGAATTATTCCAAGATCTCCATATACCTATAAAGTATGATGCATCATGCATCGAGCAAATTCCTTGCTCGAGTCATCCTTGATGTAATTCTTTTCAAGTCATAACTAGTCCACAAGTGTCCCTTAGTCCAAAACTAATATAACAAAAGACCACGAAATGCGATCATCGATAGTACTCTCCCCCACTTGGCTCGAAGGCACAAAACAGCTCATCCGATAAACCACAATACATTTCTTTCATAACTGCCATGTTCTCGAACTACATCTAGTTGAATATCCCATATGCTCATGCAACACAAGTCATCACACCTTCTAAATCATCCGCCAAGTGCATACTCATCCTCGTGAAAGTCGTGTGAACATCCTCAAGCGATTCGAACTCCAATCATAGCACATGCATCCCACTGGGTAGAAGGAAAACTCTTCATAGAAACCTCATAAGAATCATACAACCTTACACCTTCTCAGGTGAGATAATCCACCTACTTAGACTCAAACCTACATCTCTCTATGACCCTATCATGGCTAAACCCACTATTCAATCAATTAATCTTCCTGAGTCCACATTCGTCAACAAGATATAAGAATATGCTTCATTTCACAAATGAACAACTGAAAAATCCACCAACTCATCTGTATCTTAAGACTATACAACACATCAAGAAAAAAATCAAGCACTCATAGCCCTTTTCATTCCAAGCAAATACTTCTCGTCACATCTAAACCATATAGGCGTATTTCTCAGTCATATAATACTTATCATATAGTTATCTTGGCACTCACTAAGCCATCGGTCCCACTCCTAGGGACACTACCAGATATAAGAGTCCAAAAGCACATAACCACATAATTGAATCTACTGAGCCCAAGCGACGGTCTAAACTTGGCCTCGCATCTCACAATATAGAAGCACACCTCCCACCTCATACAAGCCATCACTAATAATGAATGTTGAACCTTACATATGAGTGGAAGGAAAAAAGTCGATGATAAGCTCCAAGATGAATCAAGGTTGCACGATATGGAAATAAAGAGGTGAAGTTTCCTAGGTGCCATGTAGCCACTCGAATATAAGTATGACTCAAGGTCGCACGATATCATCATACCAATCAGCAAGATTGTATTAGACATTTTCTGATGACTCGTAGAACCTACAAACATAGAGCTCTAATACCAACAACGAGTACCATTTTCAAACGAGAAATCAGGACTTACACATGATCTCTGGAATGATTCAAGAAGTTTTCATAGATATACAAACATATAAATCATGATACCATGAAGAACAGTATCCAAAACAAGGCATGAGAAAACCTAAATAGTACTTTAATATTGAACCATACAAAGCCCTCGTATATATGCACGTCATATATCATGTACGTCTCTTATCACATATTCCAATTAGACAAATAAGGTCATATCCTAAGGGTTATTCTCTCACAACAAGATTAGGCAAGATACATATCTCATCCGGCTAGTCTTCAACCTCAAATCGCATCAAAACCTCACTCTAGCCCTCCAATTACAAAAATCCAAGCCAATCATTGACCAAGGAAGTCAAACGATGCTATAGGAAGCGATCCCCATCCAAAAAGATTCAATCTTTGAAGAACTTCTAAAAAGACAACAAAAGTTAGTTCGAGCATGCGCGTCATAATCATAAGCCAATATCAAATCTCAAGGACCCATAACTTGTCGAGTCCAAATATATAATTAGTTTCCAAATTCAGGTCAAATCGGTGGTCAAAAACCTCAGATTTCACTTTAAAATTTCAAGTATTAGGTGTATAAATCCACGGGGAATCAATATAAAAATCTAATCTAAGTGAAAATTCCTTACCTCCAATGTAATAGTGAAATTACTCTTCAAAATCTCCTCATCTCGAAGTCTAGGGCATAAAATATGAGAGATTGAGATAAAATCTCAAAATTCCAAACATATAATCTTCCCAGGGATTACCCTCTGTTGTCGCGATAGGGTCCTCATGATCACAAGAACAAACGCGACCAGCCACTCCTTATCCTCTTCGCGAACGTAAAGCTTCAACCATAAACGCGATCATGAAACTGCCCAACACTACCATGAACCCATACATATCGTCATGAACACGAAGAACAAAGCTCCCAGCGCCCAATTCCTCTACGCGAATGTGGAACATGCCACGCGAACACGAAGACCTTCATGAGTAGACCCACCGCGAATGCAACCCAACTAACACGAACGTGATGAGACAATTCCTCCAGCCCACTTCCCTCTTTGCAAACATGGCACCTACCTTACGAACATGATGCGTACCTGACACCAACAAAAACCAGCAATGCAAATTCAACCGAAATAGTCTGGAAAATTACACCCGAGCCCCCGAGGACCCAGTCCAATCATTCCAACAAGTCTACATACCTTATTAAACTTTTCAGGAGTATAAAAACACAAAACACAACATCAAAACTAAGAATCAAAGATCAAAATCCTTATCTTAACTTTCAAACATTCAAACTCCGCCGAACGCGTCCGAAACACACTTAGCCATTCAGGATCAAAAGAAAATTTGCACACAAGTTTCAATTGAATAAAAGAGCCTATCCAAGTTCTAAAAATAACAATAGGAGTCTGATAACATTCGGAGTCTACTCCCGGTCAAAACCTATGAACTCTTCAATTATTCAAATTGCTAACTTCCGACAAATGATCCAAAACCTTCAAGGAATATCCAAATTTGAATCAGAACATACGAACAAGTCCAAAATCACTATATGATCCTATTAAAAGCATCAAGTCCCGAATTAGAAGTTCTTTACTCAAAATTCAAATCTTGGTAAACTATACCAGCTTAAAGCTTCAAAATAGAGAATCAATATATCAAGTCAATCCCGAACTTTTAGAACATAAAAAAAATACATATGCGGAAGTCATAATACATCATATGAAGCTACTCAAGGGGCTCAAACCGGCGAAAAAAATGCTAAAGCTCAAAGTGATAGGTCGAGTCATTACATCAACACTTGTTCAAGTAAAAGGCTTTGAACTTGAGGCAGCAGAGGTGTCTTGAATTGGTTAAGGATTATGATATAACTATCTTGTATAATCCGAGTAAGTCCAATGTTGTAGCAGATGCCTTGAGTATAAAGGGTAGAATGCGGGTAGTTTGGTATTCATTTCATTTGAGGAGAAGTTGTTGGCTATGGATGTTCAGGTTTTGGCCAATAGATCTAGGACATACGATATTTCTAAGCCTTGTAAAGTTCTTGCTTGTGTTGTTGCACAATTTTCCAGGTTTGAGCATATTAAGGCTTGCTAGTATGATGACCCCGATTTATTGGTGCTTAAGAACACGTTGCATCAAAGTGGTGCCAATAAAGTCGTTGTTGTAGATCATGGTGTTACGCGACTTCAGGGTCATCTTTGTGTTCCTAATGTTACAACTTGAGGGAGTAGATACTTCAGGAGGATCCCAGTTTGCGAACTCTATTCATCCGAGTGCTACGAAGATCTATTGTGACTTGAAGCAGCATCGTTGGGGGCAAAGGATGAAAAAGGATATTATTGGAAATATTTCATGGTGTTTGAATATCTAGAAACATAAGTATGACCATCACAAAATCAGGTAGCTTGAGTCAAAAGATTGTTATACCAGAGTGGAAGTGGGAGCGTATCACTATGGACTTTGTGGTAGGGTTACCTCGTACCTTGAGGAAGTTTGATGCTATTTGGGTCATTGTTTCATGGGGTTGACGGTTATGATAGCATTGTATGGTTATTTTGAACTTAGGAGTATTTCCGGATATTGATTTGGAGGTTTATATGTTAGTTGGAGGCTTTTTGGCGAAAGTTGAAAAATTTAAAGCTTGACAGGTTTAACTGAGAATTGACTTTGTTGATATTGGATTCAAATTTTTGTTTTGAAAGATGGAATAGGTTCGTTGTGCCTTTTGGGTCTAGTGTGAAAAATTTGAGGTCATTCAGAGTTGATTTGATACGGTTCTTCATTTGTTTTAGAAGTTGGAAACTCATTAGTTTCATTAGGCTTGAATAGGGGTTACGATTCGTGATTTTGATATTGTTACATGCGAGGCTTCAACTAACTTTGCATCATACCGATTGGTATGTTTGGAAGGGGTCTACGGGGCCTCAGGTGTGATTCAGATGGTTGGCGGATCAATTTGGTTCTTTGAGGGATTGCTGAAGGGGTTCAGCTTCTAGTGCTTTCGCACCTGCGGTGGATATGGCCATAAATGCGGAGCCGTAGGTATGGACGAGGTCGTGCAAGTGCAAGAATGGTTTGTCTAAGAAGTGATCGCAGATGCGCGTGCATATCCGCAGAAGCGATTCGCTTCTACTATCAAAGGTCTGCAAATGCGGAGTGCGGTTGGTTAAACCTGGGTCGCAAATCCGATAGGTATTCGTAGGTGAAGTTGGCGTTAGGTCGGGAAGTTAATGAATTTTGGCGCGTGCGATAGTTGAGTCTGCAGGTGCAACTATTAAAGTCGCAGATGCGGGATCACTGGGCATGACATCTTAAGAGAAGAGGGTTTGGTCTTTTCTTTTCATTTTTGGGATTTAGAGCTCAATCTAGGGAGATTATTGGAGTGCTTTTCACCATAATTGAATAGTTAAGTGTGGTTTATCCAATTTTGATGATAGATATCGATTATTTGTTGATTTTTCACCTAGTTTATGTGCGTTTGAGGTGATACTTAGGGATTTTGGACTATGTTATTGGAGAGTGAAATTTGAGGATTTCAAGGTCGATTTGTGATTGGAATTGGATTATTTTGGTATGGTTGAACTCATAACTGAATGGGTATTCAGAATTTGTGAATTTTGTCGGGTTCTGGGGTGCAGGTCGGGGTATGACCTTTTTGGTTGACTTTTTTATTTGAGTTAAAGATCTTAGCTTTGTCTTTTGGAATCATTTCCTATGGCTTTTATTGATGGTATTTCGTTACTTTGACAAGATTCATCGTTCAGAGGTCGATACACCCGAGAAAGGCATGTTAGAGGAGTAATTTGGCTTGTTTGAGGTAAGTATCTTACCTAAACTTGGTCGAGGCACCAGTTGCCTGAATTATTTGTGATAGCTACGTGTTATGAGTGACGCATATGTGTGGGGTTGATTTCCTATGCATGCAATAGGGTACTATTTTTATGCTCGGGATAGCACATCGAGCATAGTCTATGATATGCCTTAAATTGATTGTAAAGCTTCAAGTTCTGATACGTTTCCTATTTGTACCCCACTGTGAGTTATTTGCAACATATTTGAGATTTGTTGAGGTTATTCTCACGAATGAACATGATAAATTATATTTCATGATGAAATTTCTTGTTCTAGCTATGGTAGCACACATTGTACATGCCCACACTACATCATGTTATTTATACTAGTCCAGGTGTATGAAACTTGATAATTATTAATCCAGTACATGTATCATCATATATTTGTTTTCTGTGTGTTATGAGTTGGACTAGTAGCCTGTGACCACGTCGGGCATCTCTTATCTTATGTATTGTTGTTTTCAGTTCAAAAAGTATTGTTATTTAGCTTTCAGACCTTTATTCTATGTAGTGCCCATGACTCTGTATTTATCAGTTTATGGGTATTTATCATGTATTAAAAATATTTTGTTATATTGGGTTTCAGACTTATGTTATTTATGTAAATTTTACCATTCCGATCCTTTATTTTTATGTCTGGCTTGCCTATCAAGTGTGTTAGGCTCCATCACAATGGGTTGGGATTTTTGGTTGAGACAAGTTAGTATCAAAGCCCTAGGTTCATAGGTATTACGAGTCATGCGCAAGTTTAGTAAAGTCTTGCGGATCGGTACAGAGACGACTATACTTATCTTCGAGAGGATACCGAACTTTTAGGTTAACTTCACTTTCTTGCATTCTTGTCATGTGGATTTATTATCTCCGAAGTTTAAAACTTGACTCTTCTACTCTCTCATAGATGGTGAGGACACGTGCGATCGGATCAAGCAGACATCCACCAGTACCACTAGTTAGGGTCACGAGAGGCAAGGCCGAGGTGTCGCTCGTACTACATCTAGAGCAGCACCTGTGGAGCCACTAGTTGCTCTAGTTGAGGAGCAGGTGCCAGAAGTTGTTGAGCTGGTGGCACCAACTCAAGAACCAGTAGTTCCCATTGTTATTCCTAGCTCATAGGAGGCCTTAGCCCATATTTTGACTGTGCACACGAGCCTGGATCAAGCAGTCTTAGTTTCGGCTACACCAGCCACTTCACAGGCCGGAGGAGGTTCTCGTACTCCTTCTGCCCGTACTGCAAAGCTTATAGAACAAGATCACCAGACTTCGGGAGTATTGCTAATTTAGCCGGTTGCTACCGTTGGGGCCGAGGTTGGTACCTATATGAGCGATGAGGAACAAAATATATTGGAGTGGTCTGGGAGGATTAAGCCTCCATAATTCAATTGATAAGAGTCGGAGGATGCTAAAGATTTTATAGATCAATTTCGGTGTATTCTTCACACATCGGGTATTTTGGACACCAGTGGGGTTGTAGTTACTACTTTTCAGTTGACAGGGGCAACTTACCGATGGTGGCATGCTTATGAGTTAAGCAGGCCAGCCGACGTAGCGCCACTTACATGGCATGAGTTCTCGGTTCTCTTATTAGAGAATATTTTCCCACAAACTCGCAGAGAGAAGTTGCATAAGAAGTTTGAGTAGCTATGCTAGGAGGGTATGACAATAACTCAGTATGAGATGAGGTTTGCAAAGTTGGCTCATGACGTTGTATGGTTGGTTCCTACTGACAAAGATAAGATTAGGAGGTTCATTGATGGCCTTAACTATACTTTATGCTTTGTTATGGCTTGGGAGGTTGCGACGGATGCTAGATTTGATCAGGTGGTCGAGATTGCTAGACGCTTAGAGCGGGTTTGCAGGAAGGAGTGTGAGGTGAGGGAGGCCAAGATGCCTAGTAGTTCAGGTGTGTTAAGTACTGCCTCATCTGGAGGTTAGTCCCATTACAATAGAGGTCACTTTTCTAGACCCGTTGGGGTATCTCACCATGTTCCTCGTGGTTCTTCAGTTAGCCACAGTTCCTACAGTGCACGCCCATCTCAGTCATCATTTAACGCATTGCCAACATAGAGTTCTTACCATACTTCATCTACACAGGGTTCCTAAGGAAACTATACTGATTATCAAGCTCAACACCTCCGTTATAGGAGAGGTTGTTTTGAGTGTGGGGACTTGAGTCATCTTAAGAGATTGCCCAAGACTATTGGGCAGGGTACCACAACAGAGCTCTCAGCCTATGCTTCCAGCACCAGTGGCTACACTACCTACATAGCCTCCTCTGGGTGGGGCTCATTCACCTCAAGGCCACCCAAGAGGGGGAGGTCGATAAACAGGTGGACATACTCGTTGCTACACATTTCCCGC
Organism: Nicotiana undulata; assembly: GCA_005239495.1. Classification (NCBI taxonomy): domain Eukaryota; kingdom Viridiplantae; phylum Streptophyta; class Magnoliopsida; order Solanales; family Solanaceae; genus Nicotiana; species Nicotiana undulata. The sequence continues at coordinate 26,055 of ML271988.1, read as the reverse complement.
CAGGCCAGAGGTAGTTGCTTCTGATGTTGTGATCATAGGTATTATTTCAGTGTGCCACAGGGAGGCTTCGGTATTATTTGACCCTGGTTCCACTTATTCATATGTGTCATCATACTTTTCTTGTTATTTTGATATGCCACATGATTCTTTAGTTATGTTTGTTCCTATATAAAAACTGGTGGGTGATTCTATTATTGTGGATTGTATGTATCAGTCGTGTATGGTGACTATTGGGGGCTTAGAGACAAGATTTGATCGTTTACATGTTAGAGTGGTTGATTTTGACATGATTTTAGGCATGCATTGGTTATCACCATGTTACGCTATTAAGGACTATCACGCAAAGACCGTGACATTGGTGATGCCGGGGTTGCCTAGGGTTGAGTAGAGAGGTTCTCTGGATTATGTTCCCATTAGGGTGATTTTATATTTGTAGGCTCAACGAATTCTCTACATTACAGTACAGTGTAAACGGATGTTTGGCATAACTGGCCTTTGTGAGGGATGTTAGTGCTGATGCTCCGACCATTGAATCAGTTCCGATAGTAAGAGACTTCCCAAATGTGTTTCCTGCAGACCTGCCGGGCATGCCTTCCGATAGGGACATTGATTTTGGTATTGACTTGGTGACAACCTATCTCTATTCCTCAGTATGGTATTGAAGCAAAAGAGTTGAAAGAATTGAAAGAACAACTTCAGGAGCTACACAATAAGGGATTCATAAAGACTATTGTGTCGCCTTCGGGTGCACCGGTACTATTTGTGAAGAATAAGGATGGTAGTATGCGGATAGATATTGATTACAGGAAGTTTAACAAAGTTACAATCAAGAATAAGTACCCATTACCACGTATTAATACTTATTTGACCAGCTTCAAGGTGCTAGAGTATTTTTTATGATTGATTTGAGGTCACGTATCATCAGTTCAAGATTCAGGATTCTGATATTCTAAAGAAGGCATTCAGGTCCAGCTATGATCATTAAGAGTTTCTTGTGATATCTTTTGCACTAACGAATGCCCAGCAACCTTTATGCACCTAATGAATAGTGTATTCTATCCATATCTTGATTATTTCTTCATAGTATTCATTGATAATATTGGTGTACTCATAGAGTCAGGATGATCATGAGCGACATCTAAGGATTGTACTCCAAACCTTGAGGGTGAAGAAGCTATATGCTAAATTCGCCAAGTGTGAGTTTTTTCTCGATTCTCTTGTGTTCTTGGGGCACGTAAGGTCAAGTGAGGGGATCAAGGTAGACTCAAAGAAAATTGCAGCAGTTTAGAGTTGGCCTAGACCGTCTTTAGCTGCGGAGATTTGGAGCTTCTAGGGTTTGGTAGGTTATTATCGCCATTTTGTAGAGGGTTTCTCGTCCATTGTTTCACCTTTGACTAGATTGACCCAGAAGGGTTCCCCTTTCAGATAGTCTGACGAGTGTGAGGTGAGCTTTCAGAAGCTCAAGACTGCATTAACTACATCCCCAGTGTTGATGTTGCTTACAAGTTCGAGATCTTACACCATGTATTGTGATGCATTATTTGTTGGGCTTGATGTAGTCTTGATGCAGGACGGTAGGGTGATTGCCTATGCGTCTCGATAGCTGATGGTTCATGATAAGAATTACCATGTACATGACTTAGAGTTGGTAGCTATTGTTCACGCATTGAAGATTTGGAGGCACTATCTATATTGTGTTCATCGTGAGGTCTATACCAACCATCAAAGTCTCCAGTACCTATTCAAGCAGAAAGATCTTAATTTGCAGCAACGGAGATAATTAGAGTGCTTAAATACTATGATATCACTATTAGCCATTTATGTCAAGCCTTGACGAATCAGTTTGTGAGGTTGGACGTCTCAGAGCCCGGTCATGTTCTTCCTTGTATTGTGGCACAATCATCGTTGTTGTAGCATATAAAGGCTTTCCAGTTTGATGATCCTCACTTATTGGTGTTGAAGGATACAGTGCATCAGGGTGGTTCTAAGGAGGTCATGATTTGTGATGATGGTGTTATGCGTCTTCAAGGTCGGATTTGTGTTCCAAATGTTGATGGGTTGAGATATTTGATACTTGAGGAGGCTCAAAGCTTGTGCTATACCATTCACCCGGGTGTCACGAAGATGTGCCGTGACTTGAAACAACACTATCGGTGGCGGACAATGAAGAAAGACATTGTTGCTTACGTCTGTCGGTGTTTGAATTGTCAACAGGTGAAGTATGAGAATCAGAAACTGGGAGGGATGAATTAGAGTTTTTAGATACCGGAGTGGAAGTGGGAGCGCATCACTATGGATTTTCTGGTAGGCTTGCCACAGACCTTGATGAAATTTGACACTATTTGGGTGATTGTGGATCAGTTGACTAAGTTCGCACACATTATTCCGGTGGTGACTTCCTATTCGATTAAGTGGTTGGCTCAGATCTACATTCGGAAGATATCTATTTGCATGGAATGCTCATTTCCATCATTTCTAACCAAGTCACGCAATTCACATCGCAATTTTGGAGAGCATTGCAGTGAGATTTGGGCATACGGGTTGAGTTGAGTACAACATTCCATCCTCAGACTGACAGGCAGTTAGAAAACACTATTATGATCTAAAAAGACATTTTATGTGCCCATTTTATGGATTTCAGAGGTTTATGGGATAAGTTTCTTCTGTTATTAGAGTTCTCCTACACAAACAACTTCCACTCTAGTATTCAGATGACTCCTTATGAGTCCTTATATGGGATGATATGTCGTTCTCCAATCGATTTGTTTGAGCCAAATGAGGCTAGGTTTTTGGGCACTGATTTGGTCTGTGATGCACTAGAGAAGATAAAAGTGATTCAAGAGCACCTTTGTACAGCTTAGTCCGGGCAGAAGAGTAATGCTGATAGGAAGGATCGTGATGTTGCATACAGGGTGGGTGAGAAGGTTTTGCTCAGATTTTCTCCCATAATGGGTGTGATGAGATTCGGAAAGAAGGGCAACTTGAGACTTTGGTATATTGGGCCTTTTGAGGTGCTTGAGAGGAGTGGAGAGGTGGCCTACAGACTTGCTTTGCCGCCTAGTCAATCCGATGTTCACCTAGTGTTTCATGTTTCTATGCTCTAAAAGTATTATGGTGATCCATCACATGTTTTGGACTTCAGCACGATTCAGCTAGATGGAGATTTGACTTATGATGTGGAGCCTGTGGCCATTTTGGATTGGCAGTTCGAATGTTGAGATAAAAGAATTTTGTATCAGTGAAAGATCAATGGAGGGGTCAGCCGGTTGAGGAGACTATTTGGGAGACCAAGCGGGAGGTACAGAGCAGTTATCCATACATATTAGAGACTCTAGGTATGATTCTAGACCCGTTTGAGGGCGAACATTTATTTAAGATAGGGATAATTTAATGACATAGTTGGTCATTTTGTGTATTGCAGCCTCATATCCCTATGTATTTCTTATTCTATGTTCATTTGTGGTTATGTGACATGCCGGGGTGGTTGGTTTGGTGCCTGAGATGTTTTGGAGTGAATTGGAATACTTAGTCCCAAGGTTGGAAGCTTAAGTTGAAATAGTTGACGGGAGTTTGGCTTTTGTATAGACGACTATAGAATAGAGTTTTGACATTTCCGATAGCTTCGTAACGTGATTTTGGACTTAGGCGTATGTCTTGATATTGATATGGATGTCCGTAGGTTGGTTTGAGTCTTATTGACGAAAGTTGGAAATTTGAAGATTTGGAAGCTTGAGAGGTTTGACTGAGAGTTGAGTTTGTTGATACCAGGTTTGGATTTTGGTTCCGGGAGTTCAAATAGGTGTGTTGTGTCATTTGGGACTAGTGTGCAAAATTTGAGGTCATTCAGAGTTGATTTGATGTGGTTCGCCATTGGTTTTAGAAGTTGAAAATTCATTAGTTATATTAGGCTTGAATTGGGGTGCGATTTCATGCTTTCGATGTTGTTTAATGTGATTTGAGGCTTCAACTTAGTTCGCATCGTATTTTAGTATCTGTTGGTATGTTTGAACATGATCCCGGGAGCCTCGGGTGTGATTCAGATGGTTGGAGGATCAATTTTGTGCTTTGAGTGATTGCTTAAGGGGTTCTGACTTATGGTGTTTTCGCACCTGTGGTGGGCATGGCTGCAGATGCGGAGCCGTAGGTGCGGATCGGGTCACGTAGGTGCGAGATAGTTTTGGCTGAGGAGTGACCACAGATGCGCGTGCATTTCCATAGAAGAGGATTCGCTTCTGTGACATAGATGCGGAGTGTGTTTGGTTAAGCCTGGGTCGCAGACGCGATAGGTATACGCAGGTGCGGATGCGCAGGACCAGGTGTACGACCGTAGAAGCGTCTTGCATGTGCAGAACTTGGTCCGCATGTGTGCTAGGTCGGAAGTTAATGAATTTTCTCACCTGCGATGGTTGAATCTGCAGGTGCGGAATCTGAGAGCCGCAAATGCAGGATTGCAAGAAGGACCTTTTTGGATGAGGGTTTGGTCTTTTCTTCTCATTTTTGGGATTTAGAGCTCTAGGGTCATTTTTGGAGTGCATTTCACCATAATTGAAGAGGTAAGTGATGTTTATTCAATTTTGATGATAGATATTAATTACCCATTGATCTTTCGACTAGTTTATGTGTGTTTAAGGTGGCAACTTAGGGAATTTGGACTATGTTATTGGAGAGTGAAATTTGAGGATTTGACGGTCGATATGTGATTAAAATTTGATGATTTTGGTATGCTGAACTCGTAATTGAATGAATATTCAAAATTTATGAATTTTGTCGGGTTTCGGGGTGCAGGCCTAGGGTTGAATTTTTTATTCGAGTTAAAGATATTAAATTTGTCTTTTCGAATCACTTTCTATGCCTATTGATGTTGTTACGTTATTTTGACTACATTCGGATCGTCCAGAGGTCGATACGTGTGGGAAGGGATTGTTAGAGGAGTAATTTGTCTTGCTTGAGGTAGTTATCTTACATAAACTTGGTTGAGACACTAGTTGCCTTAATTATTTGTGATAGCTACGTGCTATGAGTGACGTATATGTGTGGGGTTGAGCCCATACGCATGCACTGGGGTACTATTTTCATGCGCGTGGTAGCGCTTAGGCTATGACATGCATTAAACTAATTGTTAACCTTAAAGTTGTGATGTTTCCCCTACTTGTACCCCGCTATGAGTTCTTTACACCATATTTGAGATTTCGTTGAGGTTATTCTCCCTGACTGAACCTGATAATCTTTTGTTCTAGCTGTGATAGCATACATTGCACATGCCTACACTACAACATATTATTTATACCAGTACAGGAGTTTGAAACTTGAGTTGTCCGTGCGGTTGATATTATTGGCACATGAATTATCCATGTGGTTGATATTATTGGAACGTGAGTTGTCAGTGCGATTGATATTATTAGAATGTGAGTTGTCCGTGCACCACGTGAGTTGTTAGTGCAGTTGTTATTGTTCGCACGTGAGTTTTTCATGTAGCACGTGAGTTTTCCGTGCAGCGTGTGGATATGGATCCATCTCCCTAGGGTCACCTTCTCATGTTTCTCTCTTGATGATGTACACATGGATATTGAGGAAAATTGATCAGTAGTTTGGTACGGATATGGAAAGGTTGAAGAAAGTCTGGCCAGTGTCGTTTTGATTTGCATTTCATCTCTACCTACAATTTACGTGGTTACCTATCTAATGCATTTGCATATCACCCTTATATGTTGTATCATTTACTAAACAGGGTACTTGAGTAATTGTACACACACAGAGATAGTTCCTTCTGTGCTTTATACTTGACCACACCATTGTTCTGTACATGTGAAATTAATGAAATTGTACAGGTTATAGCAGGTATCACTTATAATCCTTGATTCTTTCACCTTGCCGAGGTTAGTTATGATAATTATTGAGTACATTGGGTTGATTTTACTCATACTGCACTATGCACTTAATTGTGCAGATCCATGTGTCGGACCCAGTCATCCGTAACCGAGGCTAGTAGCATAGTTAGGTTCGCGAGAGGCGAGGCCGAGGTGTGGCTCGTACTACAACTAGAGCAGCACCTATGGAGCCACTAGTTGCTCCAGTTGAGGAGCAGGTGCCAGAAGTTGTTGAGCTTGTGGCACCAGCTCAGGCACTAGCAATTCCCATTGTTATTCCTAGCTCATAGGAGGCCTTAGCTCAGATTTTGACTGTGTGCACGAGCCTGGCTCAAGCAGTCTTAGTTCTAGCTGCACCAGCCACTTCACAGGCCGGAGAAGGTTCCCATACTCCTGCTGCCCGTACTCCAAAGCTTCTAGAACAGGGTCACCAGACTCCGGGAGTATTGCTAGTTTAGCCGGTTGCTACCGCTGGGGCCGAGGTTGGTACCTATATGAGTGATGAGGAGCAAAATAAATTGGAGTGGTCTGGGAGGCTTAAGCCTCCATAATTAAATTGAGAAGAGTCGGAGGATGCTAAAGATTTTATAGATCAGTGTCAGCGTATTCTTCACACATCGGGTATTTTGGACACCAGTGGGGTTGCAGTTACTACTTTTCAGTTGACAGGGGAAACTTACCGATGGTGGCAGGCTTATGAGTTGAGCAGGCCAGCCGACGTAGCGCCAGTTACATGGCATGAGTTCTCGGTTCTCTTATTAGAGAAGTTTTTCCCACAAACTCGCAAAGAAGAGTTGCTTAAGAAGTTTGAGTAGCTATGCTAGGAGGGTATGACAATAACTCAGTATGAGATGAGGTTTGCAGAGTTGGCTCGTGACGCTGTATGGTTGGTTCCTATCGACAGTGAGAATATTAGGAGGTAATTGATGGCCTCAACTATAGTTTATGCTTTGTTATGGATTGGGAGGTTGCGACAGATGCTAGATTTGATCGGGTTGTCAAGATTGCTAGACGCTTAGAGCGGGTTTGCAGGAAGGAGTGTGAGGTGAGGGAGGCCAAGATGCCTTGTAGTTCTGGTGTGTTACGTAGTGCTTCATCTGGAGGTCAGTCCCATTACAGTAGAGGTCACTCTTCTAGACCCGTTGGGGTAGCTCACCATGTTCCTCGTGGTTCTTCAGTTAGCCACAGTTCCTACAGTGCACGCCCATCTCAGTCATCATTTAACGCGTTGCCAATATAGATTTCTTACGATGCTTCATCTACACAGGGTTCCTCAGGCAACTATTCTGATTATCAGGCTCAGCATCTCCGTCAGAGGAGAGGTTGTTTTGAATGTGGGGACTTAAGTCATCTTAAGAGAGATTGCCCAAGACTATTGGGCAGGGTACCACAACAGAGCTCTCAGCCTATGCTTCCAACACCAGTGGCTACACTACCTACATAGCCTGCTCGGGGTTGGGCTCAGTCACCTCAAGGCCACCCAAGAGGGGGAGGTGGATAAACAGGTGGACATACTCGTTGCTACACATTTCCAGCCAGGCCAAAGGTAGTTGCTTCTGATGTTGTGATCACATGTATTATTCTGGTTCCACTTATTCATATGTGTCATCATACTTTGCTCGTTATTTTGATATGCCACGTGATTCTTTAGTTATGTCTGTTCTTATATCAAAATTGGTGGGTGATTCTATTATTGTGGATTGTGTGTATCAGTCGTGTATGGTGACTATTGGGGGATTAGAGACAAGAGTTGATCGTTTACATGTTAGAATGGTTTATTTTTACCTGATTTTAGTCATGCATTGGTTATCACCATATTACGCTATTGAGGACTATCACGCAAAGACCGTGACATTGGCGATGCCGGGGTTGCCTAGGGTTGAGTAGAGAGGTTCTCTGTATTATGTTCCCATTAGGGTGACTTCATATTTGAAGGCTCAACGAATTCTCTAAATTATGTTCCCAATAGAGTGTAAACGGATGTTTGGCATATTTGGCCTTTGTGAGGGATGTTAGTGCTGATGCTCCGACCATTGAGTCAGTTCTGGTAGTAAGAGACTTCCCACATGTGTTTCCTGCAGACCTTCTGGGCATGCCTCCCGATAGGGACATTGATTTTGGTATTGGCTTGGTGACGGGCACTCAACCTATCTCTATTCCTCAGTATCGTATGGAACCAACAGAGTTGAAAGAATCGAAAAAATAGCTTCAGGAGATACACAATAAGGGATTCATCAAGACTAGTGCGTTGCCTTGGGGTGCACCGGTACTATTTGTGAAGAAGAAGGATGGTACTATGCGGATGGGTATTGATTACAGGCAGTTGAACAAAGTTATAATCAAGAACAAGTACCCATTACCACGTATTAATACTTATTTGACCAGCTTCAAAGTGCTAGAGTATTTTTTAAAATTGATTTGAGGTCACCTATCATCAGTTCAATATTCAGGATTATGATATTCTAAAGACGGCATTCAGGACCAGCTATGATCATTAAGAATTTCTTGTGATATCTTTTGTGCTAACGAATGCCCAGCAACATTTATGCACCTATTGAATAGTGTATTCTAGCCATATCTTAATTATTTCATCATAGTATTCATTAATGATATTGGTGTACTCATAGAGTCAGGATGATCATGAAAGACATCTAAGGATTGTACTCCAAACCTTAAGGGTGAAGAAGCTATATGCTAAACTCCCCAAGTGTGAGTTTTGGCTCGATTATCTGGTGTTCTTGGGGCACGTAAGGTCAAGTGATGGGATCATGGTAGAATCGAAGAAAATTGCAATAGTTTAGAGTTGGCCTAGACCGTCTTCAGCTATGGAGATTTGGAGCTTCTAGGGTTTGGTAGGTTATTATCGCCATTTTGTAGAGGGTTTCTCATCCATTGTTTCACCTTTGACTAGATTGACCTAGAAGGGTTCCCCTTTCAGATGGTCCGACGAGTGTGAGGTGAGCTTTCAGAAGCTCAAGACTGCATTGACTACATCCCCAATGTTGATGTTTCCTACAAGTTCGAGATCTTACACCATGTATTGTGATGCATTATTTGTTGGGCTTGATGTAGTCTTGATGCAGGACGGTAGGGTGATTGCCTATGCGTCTTGACAGCTGATGGTTCATGATAAGAATTACCATTTACATGACTTATAGTTGGTAGATATTGTTCACGCATTGAAGATTTGGAGGCACTATCTATATTGTGTTCATCGTGAGGTCTATACCAACCATCGAAGTCTCCAGTACCTGTTCAAGCAGAAAGATCTTAATTTGCAGCAACGGAGATGGTTAGAGTTGCTTAAATACTATTATATCAACATATTATATCATCAATGTAAGGCCAATATGGTGGCTGATACAATGAGTAGGAAGGCGAAAAGTATGTGCAGTTTGGCATATTTACCAGCAGCAGAAAGACCATTAGCCATATATGTCAGGCCTTGACCAATTAGTTTGTGAGGTTGGATGTCTCAGAGCCCAGTCATGTTCTTCCTTGTATTGTGGCACAATCATCGTTGTTGTAGCGTATCAAGGCATGCCAGTTTGATGATCCTCACTTATTGGTGTTGAAGGATAGAGTGCATCGGGGTGGTTCTAAGGAGGCCATGATTGGTGATGATGGTGTTATGCGGCTTCAAGGACGGATTTGTGTTCCAAATGTTGATGGGTTGAGAGATTTGGTACTTGAGGAGGCTCAAAGCTCGTACTATACCATTCACCCGGGTGTCACGAAGATGTGTCGTGACTTGAAACAACACTATCGGTGGCGGAGAATGAAGATAGACATTGTTGCTTATGTCTCTCGGTGTTTGAATTGTCAACGGGTGAAGTATGAGCATCAGAAACTGGGAGGGATGAATTAGAGTTTGTAGATACCAGAGTGGAAGTGGGAGCGCATCACTATGGATTTTGTGGTAGGCTTGCCACAGACCTTGAAGAAATGTGACACAATTTGGGTGATTGTGGACCAGTTGACTAAGTCCGCACACATTATTCTGGTAGTGACTTCCTATTCGACTAAGTGGTTGGCTCAGATCTACATCCGGAATATATCTATTTGCATGGCATACTGATTTCCATCAATTCTGACCAAGGCACGCAGTTCACATCGCAATTTTGGAGAGCATTGCAGCGCGATTTGCGCAGACGGGTTGAGTTGAATACAACATTCCATCCTTAGACTGACAGGCAGTTAGAGCACACTATTATGATCTAAGAGGACATGTTATGTGCCTGTGTTATGGATTTCAGAGGTTTATGTGATAAGTTTCTTCCGTTATTAGAGTTCTTCTACACAAACTACTTCCACTCGAGTATTCAGATGGCTCCTTGTGAGTCCTTATATGGGATGAGATGTCGTTCTCCAGTTGATTTGTTTGAGCCATATGAGGCTAGGTTGTTGGGCACTGATTTGGTCTGTGATGCCTTAGAGAAGATAAAAGTGATTCAAGAGCACCTTTGTACAGCCTAGTCCAGGTAGAAGAGTTATGCTGATAGGAAGGGTCGTGATGTTGCATACATGGTGGGTGAGAAGGTTTTGCTCAGAGTTTCTCCCATGAAGGGTGTGATGAGAATTGGGAAGAAAGGCAACTTGAGACTTCGGTATATTGGGCCTTTTGAGGTGCTTCAGAGGAGTGGAGAGGTGGCCTACAGACTTGCTTTGTCGCCTAGTCAATTCGATGTTCACCTAGTGTTTCATGTTTCTATGCTCCAAAAGTATTATGGTGATCCATCACATGTTTTGGATTTCCGAACGGTTCAGCTAGATGGAGATTTGACTTATGATGTGGAGCCGGTGGCCATTTTGGATTGGCAGTTCGAAAGTTGAGATTAAAGAATTTTGTATCAGTGAAAGATCAATTGAGGGGTCAGCCGGTTGAGGAGACTATTTGGGAGACCAAGCGGGAGATACAGAGCAGTTATCCATACATATTAGAGACTCTAGGTATGATTCTAGACCCGTTTGAGGGTGAACATTTATTTAAGAGGGGGATAATTTAATGACATGGTTGGTCATTTTGTGTATTGCCGACTTATTACCCTATGTATTTCTTATTCTATGTTCATTTGTGGTTATGTGACATGCCGGGGTGGTTGGTTTGGTGCGTGAGATGTTTCGGAGTGAATTAGAATACTTAGTCCCAAGGTTGGAAGCTAAAGTTGAAATAGTTGATGGGATCTTGGTTTTTTATAAACGATTCTAGAATGGAGTTTTGACGTTTCCGATAGCTTCGTAAGGTGATTTTGGACTTAGGCGTATGTCTTGATATTGATATGGATGTCCGTAGGTTGGTTTGAGTCTTATTGGCGAAAGTTGAAAAGTTGAAGGTTTGGAAGCTTGAGAGGTTTGACTGATAGTTGACTTTGTTGATAACATGTTTGGATTTTGGTTCCGGGAGTTCGAATAGGTGTGTTGTGTCATTTGGGACTACTGTGCAAAATTTGAGGTCATTCATAGTTGATTTGATATGGTTCGCCATTGGTTTTAGAAGTTGAAAATTCATTAGTTATATTAGGCTTGAATTGGGGTGCGATTCATGCTTTAGATGTAGTTTAATGTTATTTGAGGCTTCAACTTAGTTCGCATCGTATTTTAGGATATGTTGGTATGTTTGAACATGCTCCCGGGGGCCTCGGGTGTGATTCGGATGGTTGGCGGACCAATTTTATGCTTTGAGTGATTGCTTAAAGGGTTCTGACTTATGGTGCTTTCGCACCTGTGGTGGGTATGGCTACAGATGCGGAGCCGTAGGTGCGGACCGCGTCACGTAGGTGCGAGATAGTTTTGGCTGAGGAGTGAACACAGATGCACGTGCATTTCCACAGAAGCGGATTCGCTTCTGCGACGTAGATGCGGAGTGTGGTTGGTTAAGCCTGGGTCACAGACGCAATAGGTATACGCAGGTGCGGATGCGCAGGACTGGGTGCACGACCGTAGAAGCGTCTTGCAGGTGCGGAACTTAGTCTGCATGTGCGCTAGGTCGGAAGTTAATGAATTTTCTCACTTGCGATGGTTGAATCTGCAGGTACGGAGTTTGAGAGCTGCAGATGTGGGATTGCAAGCAGGACCTTTTTAGATGAGGGTTTGGTCTTTTCTTCTCATTTTTGGGATTTAGAGCTCTAGGGTGATTTTTGGAGTGCTTTTCACCATAATTGAAGAGGTAAGTGATGTTTATTCAATTTTGATGATAGATATTAATTACCCATTGATTTTTCACCTAGTTTATGTGTTTAAGGTGGAAACTTAGGGAATTTGGACTATGTTATTGGAGAGTGAAATTTGAGGATTTGACGGTCGATTTGTGATTAGAATTTGATGATTTTGGTATGCTGGACTCGTAATTGAATGAATATTCAAAATTTATGAATTTTTTCGGGTTCCAGAGTGCGGGCCTAGGGTTGAATTTTTTATTCGAGTTAAAGATATTAAATTTGTCTTTTCGAATCACTTTATATGGCTATTGATGTTGTTACGTTATTTTGACTACATTCGGGTCGTCCAGAGGTCGATACGTGTGGGAAGGGCTTGTTAGAGGAGTAATTTGTCTTTCTTGAGGTAATTATCTTACATAAACTTGGTTGAGACACTAGTTGCCTTAATAATTTGTGATAGCTACGTGCTATGAGTGACGCATATGTGTGGGGTTGAGCCCATACACATGCACTGGTGTACTATTTTCATGCGCGCGGTAGCGCATAGGCTATGACATGCATTAAACTGATTGTTAACCTTAAAGTTGTGATGTTTCCCCTACTTGTACCCCTCTATGATTTATTTACACCATATTTGAGATTTCGTTGAGGTTATTCTCCCTTACTGAACTTGATAAACTTTTGTTCTAGCTGTGATAGCATACATTGCACATGTTTACACTACAACATATTATTTATACTAGTCTAAGAGTTTCAACATGATTTGTCCGTGCGGTTGATATTATTGGCACATGAATTATCCATGTGGTTGATACTATTGGAATGTGAGTTGTCTGTGAGATTGATATTATTAGAACGTGAGTTGTCCGTGCACCACGTGAGTTGTCAGTGCAATTGTTATTGTTCGCACGTGAGTTGTTCTTGTAGCACGTGAGTTGTCCGTGCGGCATGTGGATATGGATCCATCTCCCTAGGGTCACCCTCTCATGTTTCTCTCTTGATGATGTACACATGGATATTGAGGAAAATTGATCAGTAGTTTGGTACGGATATGGAAAGGTTGAAGAAAGTCTGGCCAGTGTCGTTTGGATTTGCATTTCATCTCTACCTGCAATTTTCGTGGTTACCTATTTGATTCATTTTCATATCGCCCTTATATGTTGTATCATTTACTAAACAGGGTACTTGAGTAATTGTACACATACAGAGATAGTTCCTTATGTGCTTTATACTTGACCACATCATTGTTCTGTACAGGTTAAATTAATGAAATTGTGCAGGTATCACTTATAATTCTTGATTCTTTCACCTTGCCGAGGTTAGTTATGATAATTATTGAGTACATTGAGTCGATTTTACTCATACTGCACTATGCACTTAATTGTGCAGATCCAGGTGTCGGACCCAGTCATCCGTAACTGAGGCTAGTAGCATAGCTATTGTTGAGTGACATTCTTGACCGCAGACTTGGCATCTCTTATCTTATGTACTACTGTGTTCGATTCAGACAGTATAGTTATTTAGCTTTCAGACATGTATTCCGTTGTAGAGCTCATGACTCTATTTTTACCATTTTCTGAGAGATTTATCATGTATTAGCAGTATTTTGTTATATTGAGTTTCAGACTTATGTTATTTTTGTAAATTTTATCTTTCCGACTCTTTATGTTATGTCCAACTTGCCTATAAAGTGTGTTAGCCTTCATCACGACGGGTTATGATTTTTGGTCGTGAAAGTTATCTCCCCCCTTCATCTTAAATAGTTCATATTGCCTAGTTAGCATGTCAATCTTTGACTGTTGTACTTGAGATGTACCCTCATGAGGATACTTCAAGGAATCCCAAATGAACTTTGCATCTCTGCATGTTGAGATCCTATTGTATTCACATGGACCAATACAACAGATCAAAATCTTCTTGGCATTAGCATTCTTCTAAACTTGCTTCACATACGATGCCCATGATGGAGGGCGGGTCAAGCAGGACTGATAGGCTATTGGCTGGAAAGCTTCGCATGAAAGGGTGCACATGTCACCATAGGGGAATCCCACATCAGAAATGGGAGAGGAAAGCGAAGAGATATATAAAGAATGACACAAGTTTACATGGTACGAGCGCTTTCGGGGCTCAAGGTGGCGTAGCCCAAAAAGACAAATTCGTGCAAGCCTAGGCCCAAAGCGGACATTATGTGCCATGGGCTTGGGGTCGTGACATGACATCGTCTTCAGAATATTTCTCTCGAGGCTTTTGTCCAACGGTGACACCTTTGTCATCAACCATCATAGGAATCTTTGATCCGTCTTCAACTATGTCCCAAAGCTCTAGATTTTCTCGTTCTAGGAAATCACGCATCCTCTTCCCCCACCAACCATAGTGTTTCTACTAATCATTTGTGGTCTCACAATTGATTATCCTTCTTAAGCATCATGTGGTGCATCCATTGTAGTTATTTTAGGATACACCTAGACACAAGAAGAGGTGTTTAATTGTGTCTTGGTCGATTTTCGCGATTTCAAAGAACCTGATTCTTTGAACTAACCGAACACACGCATACAGAAATAATTGCGGAACTTATCTTGGATGAGGTAGCACAGGAAGGTTGAGATCAATTATGTTATTTTCATGGTTATTCAATGATCTATTTGTTAGGGATATAGTAGATATGCCCTAGATCCAATATCACATGTGATGATTTGAACATATTTTTGTGAACGTTATTTGATATAAAAATATATATGGCATTTGATATTCTTTTATCATAGTTATTATTAATTGTGATTAACTTGATAAGGTCCTTGATTAAATTGTGAAACTTGACATTGTGATGGAGATCATGATAATGAGAGTAAAGTTTCTTATAGTTTAATCTAAATAAGTTCTTGGTCATAGGATTATTAATTTGGACATTAGTAATCCGGTTAGATCAATATTTATGTGATCGTCTTTATGAGATAAAGATTAGTTGATCTCATTAACTAAATCACATAGATAGATGATGCATATAGAGATATGATCATTGAACCGACTCATTGGATAATTCCTAATGGTTAGAATTACCATAAACTGTCAATAGGATATTCTCTTGAAGAATGTGATGTAAGAATTTCCTTTGACCTGAGATCGTCATAGTAATTGACAAGTTATTTATTGTGCTTTGATACTAGACACCTATGGCCCTTGGGCGATAGTTGAAAGGATATTGGGTACGATTAAATACTTGTAGAATTAGTGATTGATCAAGATGGAATCTGTCAACTCTTGGTAATGAGTTTAAGCTCCATGTTGTCATGAATTATAAACGACCAAATTAAGACCTTGGCCAGGGCAATTGAATGAAAGAAGAAATGAGTTTCTTAGGTCATTCAATGGTCGATTGTATTTGACATGAACACATAGTTGGTCGCCTATTAGGATTTGACAGTTGAACCGTATCTTAGGGTGATCCAGAGCTATAAGAATAGAAGGAATTACTGCATTATTCTTCTACGGGTTCTTGAGAGTAAATTGTATACTTCATGCTATCCGGTCGTTAAGGAGTGTTGCTAGACGCCACCCTTGATTAGTATATTGATATGATCAATTTAATACCGGTTTAGTATTGAACCTATGGGGTCGCATACTAACGAGTGTTCTGATCTTTCCTAAAGGATTAATTACTTTATTATTTGATAATTAAATTAAAGAATTTAATTAGTCAAATAAATTTAGTTATTAGTGCAAATGAAATATTATTATACTCTTTGCTAGCACAGAGGATATAATTAATATTGTGAACAAATTGAAGTTTTCTATTTGGAATAGAAAATTAAATTATCTCTTGGTTAAAATATATATATAATACATATTTATTAGTCATAAGTGATATTTATTTATATATAAGATATAAATACTGCTCAAGGAGTTAGCCGTGAAATCCAATTTTGAATTGGATTGTTAAACTACGTCACAATCTGCCTACTTATGGATTTGCAATTTTCAATTGCAAAATTATTATTATAAAAGGTTTAATAAAATAGAATCCAATTTAGAATTGGATATGAAAAAGGCTATTACATTCTCGGAAGTCACGTTACCATAAGAATGAGAATTCCGATTTTCTTCAAATCCTCCATAAAGTTTATTTTGTATTAAACTTTACCCTAAGTAAATCATTACCTCAACCAAATAGGAAAAGGGTTTATAGGTGATGCTATATAAAGGGTGATGGAACAAAAGTTGAATAATAAATTCTTGAGAAGAAAAACCACTTTGTGAAAGTGAGAGTGCAACACAAGCCAAGAGAGAAAATACAATTACAAGAAAAGTGTTTCTTGTTCTTCTAACATTGAGTTGAGATTTTTGAGAAAAATTTCAGCATAATATTTTGTTCAATTTGTTCGCGGGTTTCATTGGTCAAAGAGTTGATAGCAAGGATCGGTTTCGGTGTGGATACGCATAGAGTCTTCGCACTATCGAAGAAATTTTGAAACGAGACTCTCTTCACCAGGTACGTCTTAGATCCGATCTATTGACATGTAAATAAATTTTAAACACGAAAAGTTCTGCCTAGGATTGTTATTGTCTTCCGCTGCGTGTTATGAACATCTATATGCAATCCTTCAGTGGTATCAGAGCCGTGGTTTATTGTGTCTAAAATTTATTTACGAAATATTTTAAGATTATATTTGAAGAGTTCAATCCATAATACTTGTGTATTGTGCAATATTCAAATTGTTTGAATGCATATTAGACTGATATTATTTTGTTGTGAATAAAATATGTATACATATAAGTTAACTATTGAGATAGTTCATAACTTAAATTTGAAATTTTGTATTAGATACGACGGTAATCTATAATAGGTTATTAGATTATACTGCTATTTTAATAGTTATTAGTTCATGAGATGTTAATTGATAATAATGTTCTAGCATGAATTATCTTTATTTGTTATATGTGATATATAAGATAAACATGTTAGAAGAATGTTGAATTTCGTTTTTGTGTCACGTGCTTGTTCGTTACATAATTTTGAGTTATTTATTACACGTGATGTAAATTATTTTAGGACTAAGCATGTAGACAACTTGAACTAAATTAATCTTCTATAAATGATTTGATCTCCATGTTATTAAAAGTTGTTTAATAAAAATTCCCTCTTACTAAAATTTGAGTTCTTAAATAATAAAATATAAGATATTTTATTGTAAAGCTATCCATCAAAATAAATATTATAAGGAGCGGCCTGACAACCAGGAGACTTATAGTTCGAGAATATGTTAAAATTATTTATTGCATTAGATGCATGGATTGAAAGAATTATTCAATTTTTTACTAGACGCCTGGACTACCCGAGGAGTATAAAATTTAATAAGTTCTTTGCTATCATGATGGTTGAACTCAACTATGCCAATAGGATCGACCTGACTACCAGGGGACTCTTTGACATAGAGCTATTTAAGGAAATTGTATGGGGATACAATTGGTAAGAGTACCTAGGTTTAAAATATATGTGAGAAACGACTTGACTTCCAAGGGGCTCATACATATTGTTAAAGGATTCCTTTATTCCACTAACATAAATAAAGATTTCTTAAACTATAGTGAGCGAAAATAGTTTAAAAAAATTAGTGGAAATATCATTTAGATAAAAGTCCATGTCTTTATGATATATGCAAATATGTTCTTATATTATTGCCTTTTCTTTTCTATATTTTAGATTTCTCAATATGTCTGTTATATCACTGCGTGAAATACTTGAGACCAATAAGTTGGTAGGACCAAACTTTGATGACTGGTATAGAAATTTGAGAATTGTTCTCATGCATGAAAAGCTCATTGATGTGATCGATAAGCCTGCAAAGATAATCTCACCAAAGAATGATGTTCAAGGCACCAAGGTTTATAAGAAACACTTGGAAGAATGCCTTGCTATTAAACACTTCATTCTCGCTTTTATGAGTTCTGAACTCCAGAGGAAACATTAGAATATGGATCCAACTGCAATCATTGAATATCTTAAGAAGATAGTTGATATAGTTGGACATTGAAAACTCTATAGTTGGACCCCTTATCAATCATATGATTGTTCTTACCGAAGAACTTGAGAAGTTGGGGTGCAAACTGGGCAAAGAGCTTTCTCAAGATTTGATCTTACAGTCACTATCTGAATCCTTTTCACAATTTGTTAAAATGGATTGTGATCTTCATGAGATGCTTAACATGCTGATTGATTATGAGAATCAACTTGCATCTGAGAAGAAGAAAGGAACTGTCATGTTGGTTGGAAACTCTTCTAAGAAGAAGGGTAAGGGTAAAAGTAAACCCAAGAAAAAGCCTACTGCACCTAAGGGTGGTGTGACCAAACCCAAAGGCAAAGAAGGCAAAGCTGACCAATCTGATGCTGTATGTTTCCATTGTAAGGAAATAGGACATTGGAAGAGAAACTGCAAGGAGTATCTTGCAACTTTAAAGGACAAGAAACAAGGTAAGACTTTGATGAAAAATGTTTTCAAAGTTTCTTTAACTACTACTATTTCTTCATTGTGGGTATTAGATACTGGTAGTGGTTATAACATCTGCAATATGTTGCAGGGGTTCCAAATAAGTAGAAGGTTGAAGAAAGGAGAAGTTAATCTACAAGTTGGAAATGGTGCAAAAGTTGCGGCCGTAGCTGTAGGATCAATTTCTTTAATAATGCCTAGGGGCAAAGTACTTATGTTGGATGATTGTTATTACGTTCCTAAATTTGTTTCGAACATAATTTCAGCTTCTATGTTAGACAAACGTGGTTTTCTCATTAACATAGGCAATGGTATTTGCTCTATTTATTATGGTGATAATTTATATGTGAATGGCTATCTCCAACATGATGTTTATGTCTTACCTAATGTGAATGCTAATTCGATTATGCATGTTTCAAGTCTTAAGAGGAAAAGAGATGATCAAGTAAATCATACATACCTTTGGCATTGTAGGCTTGGTCATATTGAAGAGAAAAGAATTAACAAGTTGTACAAGGAAGGGTACCTTGACAAATATGATTTTGAATCATATCCAACTTGTGAATCTTGTCTCAAAGGAAAAATGACCAAATCTCCATTTACTGGAAGTGGAGAAAGAGCTTCTGAATTACTGGGACTAATTCATACAGATGTTTGTGGGCCCATGAAAATTCAAGCTAGAGGTGGATATTCTTACTTCATCACCTTCACTGATGATATGTCAAGATATGGATTTGTGTATCTTATGAAACATAAATCTGAATCTTTTGAAATGTTCAAAAGGTTCCGTAGTGAAGTTGAGAAACAGACTGGTAAAAGTATCAAAGTACTAAGGTCTGATAGAGGTGGAGAATATCTTAGTGAAGATTTTACTATGTATCTCAAAGAGAATGGGATTCTCTCACAGTGGACACCTCCAGGAACACCACAACACAATGGTGTGTCTGAAAGGAGAAATTGAACTTTATTATATATGGTGAGATCTATGATGGGGTTCACTGATCTTCCAATTAATTTATGGGGATATGCTTTGGAAGCAGCAACATACTTACTTAATAAAGTTCCCACTAAGTTAGTCTCTACAACACCATATGAGATATGGAAAGGACGTAAGCCTAACCTTAAACATATTAAAGTTTGGGGTTGTCCAGCTTATGTTAAGAGACTACAGTCTGATAAACTTGACTCAAGATCTGATAAGTGTAGGTTCATTGGGTATCCCAAGGAAACAATGGGATATTATTTCTATCACCCTTCTGACCATAAAGTGTTTGTGGCCAGAGGAGCAACCTTTTTGGAAAGGGAATTTCTTTTAGAAGGAAATTATGATGGAGAAATAGAACTTGATGAAGTTCAAGAAACTAATGAATCAACACAATATAAAAATCATGAGATCCAAGTTGAAGAACCTTTATTGGATGTTTTGAAGTTGCCAAGGAAGTTTCCATCTTCAACGGTTGAAGTTCAAGAACTAAATGTAGTTCAAGAACAGGTTAATGAACCAGTTTCAAACCAAATTCAACACCAACAAAATCCAACGCAAGGTGAACAGGTTGTACAAGTACCTCTTATAAGGTCTACACGAGAACGTCATGTACCAACTAGATTAAATCTAATGGTACAAGATGGTGTATCAGATGAGGTTGGTCATAATGATGATGACCCTAGGACCTATGAAGAGGTNAAGTATGGACTTTAGTTGAACCTTCAATGGATATAAAACCCATTGGTTGTAAATGGGTTTTTAAGAAAAAGATTGGAGCAGACGGAAAGGTAGAGACCTACAAATCCCGTCTTGTTGCCAAGGGATATCATCAGAAAGAAGGATTCGACTATGACGAGACTTTCTCTCCCGTGGCAATGCTCAAATCAATTCGGATTTTGCTTGCTATAGCAACATACTATGATTATGAAATATGGCAAATGGATGTGAAAACAACTTTTCTTAATGGTGAGCTAGAGGAGGATGTGTACATGACACAACCTGAAGGTTTCACATCTTCGTCTGATCATAATAAAATTTGCAAGCTACAAAAATCCATTTATGGACTAAGGCAAGCTTCTCGAAGTTGGAATATTCGTTTTAACAAAACAATTGAAAAGTTCAATTTTGTTAGATGCGAAGAAGAACCTTGTGTGTACAAAAAGGTTAGTGGGAGCACAATCATATTCTTAGTGTTGTATGTTGATGATATATTGCTCATAGGGAATGACATACCGGCATTGCAAAGTACCAAGATTTGGCTATCTGAACAGTTCTCCATGAAAGACTTGGGAGAAGCAGCTTATATATTAGGAATAAAAATCTATAGAGATAGATCTAAGAAGGTGCTTGGACTTTCCCAGTCTTTGTACATTGATACCATCTTAAAGAGGTATAACATGGATAATTCCAAAAGAGGCTATCTACCAATAGGCACTGGAATTACTCTCAGTAGGGAGGATTGTCCTAAAACACCTGAAGAGAGAGAACGCATGAGTAGGATCCCATACGCTAGTGCAGTGGGAGCTATCATGTATACCATGACATGTACACGTACTGATGTGGCTTATGCACTTGGAGTGACTAGCCGATACCAGGCAAATCCTGGTGAGGAACATTGGAAGGTGGTGAAGACCATTCTTAAGTACTTAAGAAGGACTAAAGACCAATTCCTCATCTATGGAGATTCTGAGTTGAAACTTGAAGGTTATACTGATGCAAGTTTCTCTTCAGATAGAGATGATAGCAAATCTATTTCTGGTTATGTATTCACCTTAAATGGTGGTGCAGTGAGTTGGAAAAGTTTCAAACAAACTACAGTAGCTGATTCAGTGACTGAAGCAGAATATATAGCAGCTAGTGAAGCTGCTAAGGAAGCTGTATGGATGAAAAAGTTCTTAACTGAACTTGGTGTGGTTCCTTCAATAGAAGGTGCGGTTCCACTGTTATGTGACAATACTGGAGCCATTGCTCAAGCAAAAGAACCAAGATCACACCAAAAGTCCAAACACGTTTTGCGAAGGTATCACTTGATAAAAGAGATCATTGAACGTAGAGACGTCGAGATTCAAAAGGTTGATGGAAAGGAAAATGCAGCAGACCCATTCACTAAAGCTCTTGGCGCAAAGGAGTTTGACAAGCACAAGTGGAAATTGGGGATGAGGTACAAGAGCGATTGGCTCTAGTGCAAGTGGGAGATTGTTAGGGATATAGTAGATATGCCCTAGATCCAATATCACATGTGATGATTTGAACATATTTTTGTGAACGTTATTTGATATAAAAATATATATGGCATTTGATATTCTTTTATCATAGTTATTATTAATTGTGATTAACTTGATAAGGTCCTTGATTAAATTGTGAAACTTGACATTGTGATGGAGATCATGATAATGAGAGTAAAGTTTCTTATAGTTTAATCTAAATAAGTTCTTGGTCATAGGATTATTAATTTGGACATTAGTAATCCGGTTAGATCAATATTTATGTGATCGTCTTTATGAGATAAAGATTAGTTGATCTCATTAACTAAATCACATAGATAGATGATGCATATAGAGATATGATCATTGAACCGACTCATTGGATAATTCCTAATGGTTAGAATTACCATAAACTGTCAATAGGATATTCTCTTGAAGAATGTGATGTAAGAATTTCCTTTGACCCGAGATCGTCATAGTAATTGACAAGTTATTTATTGTGCTTTGATACTAGAATCCTATGTCCCTTGGGCGATAGTTGAAAGGATATTGGGTACGATTAAATACTTGTAGAATTAGTGATTGATCAAGATGGAATCTGTCAACTCTTGGTAATGAGTTTAAGCTCCATGTTGTCATGAATTATAAACGACCAAATTAAGACCTTGGCCAGGGCAATTGAATGAAAGAAGAAATGAGTTTCTTAGGTCATTCAATGGTCGATTGTATTTGACATGAACACATAGTTGGTCGCCTAATAGGATTTGACAGTTGAACCGTATCTTAGGGTGATCCAGAGCTATAAGGATAGAAGGAATTACTGCATTATTCTTCTACGGGTTCTTGAGAGTAAATTGTATACTTCATGCTATCCGGTCGTTAAGGAGTGTTGCTAGACGCCACCCTTGATTTGTATATTGATATGATCAATTTACTACCGGTTTAGTATTGAACCTATGGGGTCGCACACTAACGAGTGTTCTGATCTTTGCTAAAGGATTAATTACTTTATTATTTGATAATTAAATTAAAGAATTTAATTAGTCAAATAAATTTAGTTATTAGTGCAAATGAAATATTATTATACTCTTTGCTAGCACAGAGGATATAATTAATATTGTGAACAAATTGAAATTTTCTATTTGGAATAGAAAATTAAATTATCTCTTGGTTAAAATATATATATGATATATATTTATTAGTCATAAGTGATATTTATTTATATATAAGATATAAATACTGCTCAAGGAGTTAGCCGTGAAATCCAATTTTGAATTGGATTGTTAAACTACGTCGCAATCTGACTACTTATGGATTTGCAATTTTCAATTGCAAAATTATTATTATAAAATGTTTAATAAAATAGAATCCAATTTAGAATTGGATATGAAAAAGGCTATTACATTCTCGGCAGTCACGTTACCATAAGAATGAGAATTCCGATTTTCTTCAAATCCTCCATAAAGTTTAGTTTGTATTAAACTTTACCCTAAGTAAATCATTACCTCAACTAAATAGGAAAAGGGTTTACAGGTGATGCTATATAAAGGGTGATGGAACAAAAGTTGAATAATAAATTCTTGAGAAGAAAAACCACTTTGTGAAAGTGAGAGTGCAACACAAGCCAAGAGAGAAAATACAATTACAAGAAAAGTGTTTCTTGTTCTTCTAACATTGAGTTGAGATTTTTGAGAAAAATTTCAGCATAATATTTTGTTCAATTTGTTCGCGGGTTTCATTGGTCAAAGAGTTGATAGCAAGGATCGGTCTCGGTGTGGATACGCATAGAGTCTTCGCACTATCGAAGAAATTTTGAAACGAGACTCTCTTCACCAGGTACATCTTAGATCCGATCTTTGACATGTAAATAAATGTTAAACACGAAAAGTTCTGCCTAGGATTGATATTATCTTCCGCTGCGTGTTACGAACATCTATATGCAATCCTTCACTATTAGTGTAGCAGCTATAGTCTATAGACATGAAGCAGAACTAACATTAACATATTTATTACTGAAGATACTATTAAGGCATCTAATTAACTAAGAAACTTGCGAAGAAGTAGCTTTAACATTTATTTATTTAATCTTCTACTCCAGCTTTATAACTTCAAACTAAAAGAAGAGAATCGAACTTTAAACTCACGAACTTGTTTCATAGTACAGATTACCTCATGTCACTAAACATGAGACAGACTAACACTAAAGCTGCAAGCTTATAACCTGTTCTTTCCAGTATGCTTGCTCCAAGAACAACTTCCTCACTGAATTGAGTTCTCCCACGATATCATTGATCCCCTTTCTTTCTTTTGGAGATTCGACAGAGCAGGCAACTCCAATTTGAATCACCGAAACTAAGAACGATAGAAATAAGTTAGTGGCACTGCTTTTGTTGTTGTATTCCTTTCCTAGTTCATCCCTTTCCTGGAGAAGAATGGGATCTGTTATATGCATCACTCTGTCTGGTAAAGAAGCCTTGGCATATTTATGAAGATTTAAACTATCTTTGAACATTTCATCAGTTGGTCTCCTCCCAGTAAACATTTCCAAGAGCATTATGCCAAAGCTGTATAAATCTCCATAGATTGAGGCTTCACTTCCCATACCCAACTCTGAAATGTCAACGAGAAATATTACAGAATTAGACATACTTATCCCAAAAGATAGAAGAATACTTACACATGACAGCGGAAATCTTGAAAATAACAAGACAAAATGTCAGTTACATGATGGCTTTTTTGAAATTACTTTTAGACTAACTTGAGTAGATGAGTGTAATAACTGAGGAAGAGACTAGATGAAAGGAAAAACATTTGGAATTTGCAATTCCGTATTACCTGGAGGTGTATACCCAATAGTTCCCCCAAAACCAGTACAACTTCTTGGATTTGCTGAAGAGTTGTGAATAAATCTTGCCAAACCAAAATCACCAACATGTCCAGTCATGTTCTCATCGAGGAGAATATTGCTTGGCTTGAGATCGCGGTGAATTATTGGGGGTTGGCAATCATTGTGAAGATAATCCAGAGCACAAGCAACATCAATGGAAATGTTTAATCTTTGAAGAAATCCTAGCTTCTTGTGCTCATGTGACTCCTGAGGAGTGAAATGCAACCACTCCTGCAGACTCCCCTTATCCATGTATTCGTAAACTATAGCTTTGAATTCATTACCTTCATAATCAATACTCGAGCATGCACTTAACACCTTTACAAGATTACGATGCCTTATGTTCTTCAGAATCTCACACTCTGCTAAAAAACTCCTGGAAGCTGCATGGTGTGAAAGGTCCAGTACCTTAACAGCAAACACTTTACCATCGTCTTCAGAAATTCCTTTATATACAGCCCCAAAAGCACCCATGCCAAGCAAATTTGATGCAGAGAATCCATCAGTTTCCCTAAGGAGACACTGATAAGATACTCTATTTTCAGGTGTATTTGTAACTGGTGCTTTTCTCGATCCACCTAACTGTCGAATGCCAAGAAAACAAACTATAGATGTCAACCCTATAACCCCGCTGACTACTGGAATTACTATTTTCAAGGTGAAACCTGCTTTATTTTCTTTCTTTACTTGTGCACTGCAATCCGGAAGGTCAAACTCTGGTATACCCCCACAGAGATTTTTATTTCCTATAATAGAAACAACACTAACATTATTGAAGATACCTCCCATTGGGACTGCACCTTCCAAATTATTGCTAGACAGATCTACAACCTGCAGAAATTTGAAGTCTTTCAAGAATATTGGGATTTTACCAGACAAATTATTGTGAGAAAGGACTAAAAGCTCCAGGCCTCGCAAATTATACATGGTTGAAGGAATACTACCCTGAAAGTTGTTGTTGTTCAAATCTAGTGCTTCAAGTTTCAGACAAGTACCTAGAGTGGTAGGAATTTGGCCATGCAACTTGTTATCAGACAGGTTTAAGTAGCCTAGATTGCTCAACTTCCCTATTTCCTTCTGAAGGAAACCAGTTAAGTGGTTATGAGATAGGTCGAGGCCCTCTGACAAGGATGAAATTTCAAGAATTTCTGATGGTATGAAACCACTAATGTTATTTGAGCCAAGATCCAACAGTTCCAAATTGTGACACTTGCCTAAACTGGAAGGAATTATCCCCCGGAGATTGTTTTCTCTTAAACTGAGTCTAGATAAGGAAGCTAAATTTCCAAAAGACATTGGAATTTGGTCGGACAACTGATTTCCAAGTAAGGCCAACTCCTGCAGGTTTATTAGATTCCCAATTTCAGATGGAATTTCACCATAGAATCTGTTGTAAGCCCCAAAGAAAGCCTCAAGCTTCTCGAGATTGGATATCCCTCTCGGGAGTTCTCCAGAAATCTGATTATAAGACA